>JBCEWB010107609.1:0-11918 GCA_039654565.1 Peronia peronii | reverse complement strand
CTTCTGGGTAGGGAAGCCCGACGTCTAGCCTTCTCGGATAAGGGCGAATATATTTCGGAGGTCTCGTGTGTACGTTAAAGAACCCTTGGCAGTTCAAAATCGATGAAAGGGTAGGCTGCGTGCCGCTGTTTGGGCAAAATTTCCAAATTCCAAATTTCTATCCACAAAATTTCTCAGCAAAAATTGGCAACTTAAAAAAGCCGAGATAATCCTACTTTCTTTGGATTGAAAGGCTTAAGAAAAAGAAACTTCCTCTTTGGAAGGCCCAATCACACAAACATCAGCTTCAATGGGAGCTGCCATGATTGCTGACAAAAGTGAAAACTCAGGCCCATCTCCTAAGTGCAGAATGTACTTGGGTAGCTGAGTAAAAATAGCAAGTCATATATTTTGATGACGTATTAATCACATATCTCTCTCTGTCTCTACGCTTAGACAGGGACATATGTCTCTGTTCAAGCACTTCCAATAAAGCATTCTCCATCTCCAGGTCATTGCAAAAATTTGAAGAGCCAGTAAGGTAGATATGGCATGACAGAGAGTCTGGCAAAAATGATACACATACTGACATATATATGAAGTTTGTTAACTACATGCAATGATTTAGTGCACTCAACCATGTACATTTCAGCAGCTGTGCATTTCATATCAAAACGGAGCACTGATGACATCATTCAGACATTGCATAGGTAAAATAAGTCAGACAGGAGAGCTCTTTTTTTTTTTTATCTTCACTAATGTACTTGGATAAAATATCTTGTCCATGAAAACTTCCACTTTAAGAAAATCGAGATTTAGTTTTATGATCTTTTTTTTTTTAAAAACACATTGCCAATAAAACTGCACTTTTAAAACAATGGAATGATGGAAAAGATTGTAATACTGTTGAAGTTGTACTTATCCTGGACAGGTGGAGAAATAATTAAACTATGATGAAAAAGAAAAATATTTTGTCAAAGTATGTTAGTACATGTACAGCTTTGTGTTGCTATGTCATGCTCTCCTCATTAAAAAAATGTGTTGTCAACATATCATATCATTGAACACACTTCTTCTCTTATCATGTGAGACTAGCATAATAATTCATTAGCAACAGTCTTAAATGAATTCTTAAAAACACTGGTGAAGTTCACTGTATTGTAAACATTTATGTTGTCACTGAATAATAAAAAAAACAATATGAGCAAAGAAAGCCAGAGAACAGTCCTCCTTTTTGACAGCCGTCTGATGGTCATGACTGGCTTTATGGCGAAGATGTTAAAAAAAAAGGACGGATCAATGAGGTGAAGGAGCACAGTAGGCTAACATTACACTACCAACCCCAGGGAAATTCTTTTCCCCAAAACTTTGAATCATCACATTACAACAATACAAAAAGAGGGCATTTTTAGCCAAGTGAGGTGCCAAGTCAACAGCCACTGACCACAGGAGAGTAGGACTGAGCACACTTATGCTCACTGGAACCAAGGAAGCTGGCCCAGAAGACCAGTGATGCAGAAACAATCACCTAGATAGGTCAATATTACATGGGAGTAAAGGGCACTTGTAAAATTAAACAACTATTGGCATTCAAAGCCTGACTTTTTCAGGTCAGGCAAACAAAAGAGAGTACCGTATAGAAAAATGGGAACAACTTATGTCAGATCAGACAATTCTATCCAGGGTAACAGGTACTAAAACAGGATTCAAAGAAGACGTGAAAGTAGAAATCAAAGGAGTGCCAGACTCAAGTCTTCTCATGAATAACAATGGAACACAAATAATCAATAGTGAAATTGACAGCATGTTAAAATACGGGATTATAACAAGGCTATGGCTAGCCGGACTTAAGCCCGTATAGTCTTGAAGTCTAGCAGGACTTATTCAGTCTGTGCCATTGAAATGTAACCATGAAGTTCTAAGTTCACGTCATGTTCCTTTGGGAGGGATGGGAGGCATGTGTGTGCAGCTTTAAACACTTTTAGCTAAAGATATGCTAATCAGTAAATGATGGTCTAGTTTTATTTTCAAGCTTGACAACCTTTTTTTTTTTTCAATATTTGAAACACTGAATGAGATCTAGATCTAGATCCAGATCACTCCATTCTACATGACAGTATATCTCCTTCAACTACACCCCCAAAAAAAAAAAAAAAAAAAGAAAGAAAAATTCAAACATTCTGTCAAGAAGACACAAACACACACACGTTACAAGGAACAGAAAAGAAAATGTACAGATCTACAGATGTGCACACGTTGGAGTTGGAGATGAACCCTTCAGTCTCAGCGGATGACGTACGCAAGATGTATCTAGCAAAAGCATCTCCTTCGATTACCCCCCAAAATGGCACAAAAAAAAAAAAAAAAAAAAAGCTACGTCAAATACACGCAAATTAAATTTTCATTACTAAAAAAAAAAATTAAAAAATGGTGTGGCGGAGGTTTGAACCTGGACTCATCGGAATATCAGTCTGGTCACTTATCCATTCGGCCATGGGCGACTGTTGCCCCTGGTAAAAATTAACATTATAGTACATAATCCAAAACGACAGGACTTGTCAATAAGTCCTGCTCGCCACTTCCTTACAACAAAATCAACAGATGAGGTAGGTGAATGGATAGGCCTATCAAGCATTCTCCTAAGAGAAAAAAGCGACGGCTCCCACTAGGTGATTTTGAATCTGAAAAGATATTAAAAAAATTTGGAACATAAAAAATTAAAACTTTAGGAACTTTATATCACCAAACTGCAGGATGCTTAATGTAGATCTGGCCTCTGCATATTATCATGTTCCGATAGATATGATAGATTACAGAGCAAGAGCAGCTATATGAATACACCTGCTGCTACAGCAAGGTTTGGCACAATGTTTCAGATGTTTTATAAAAATGAGTCCATTTTTTTTCTCATTTAAATTGTTAGTCCATAACATCACAGGCTACTTAGACAGCCAAGACCACGGAAGATTGTTTTAAAAACTTTGCAGATACATGTACCATCAAAGTGTTTGACAATTTACTCTGTTGTTCACCCTAAAAAAATCAGTTCAAGTACTTACCCAGGAAAGTAGACACATGTACATATCTCTTGGACTTATTATTAACTCAGAAGATATGAAAATGAGATTAACTGAGAAAAGGAAAGAAGCACTAATACGATGCTTCAAAAAGATCTACAGCAATCATTTGATTAAAGTGAAAAATATAGCCTGCCTTATTGGTATAATGGCAGCTAGTTTTCCAGCCATATCCTGTGGGCTCCTATATAATAGAAACTTAGGGAAAAGAAAAGATGGGGTTTTGAAAGATCACAGTTGTTACTGGGAAAAATACATGGCTTTCATCACTCAAGCTAGAACTAAGATACAGTGATGGATATTGGGAGCTCAACCTGTCCTATTTCATAGTCTAACCCCCCCAACTAACAAAATCTGATGCCAGCCTAAGGGCATGGGGAGCTGTGTGCAATGATGTTACAACTGGGGATACTGGTCACAACAGGAACAAGAAAGTAGGCATCTAAAATAAATGAGCTTGAAATGTTTGCAACTTTCTTAGTCCTGAAATCTTTTGAAAAGGATTTGTCTTAAGATCTATATCCAGATATACATGTATATTGGACAACTGTGAAGCAATGTGTCTTCACAAAATGGGTTCAGGTAAGTCAGAACAGCTTAATGCTATGAGAAAAGACATTTGGAAGTGGTCCCAGGAAAGAAATATCTGGCTATCTGCTGCTAGAATAGCAGGGCCTGAGAACGCTGACACTGATTAGGAAAGTAGACATGTTAATCTTGATACAGAATGGATACTGAACTCAACGTTTTTAGATTGTGCACTAAATATTCTGGTTTTACATCTGACAATGATGTATTGGCATCAAGGATAAATTCACTCCTATTTAAAGTTATTTATATTATATAGATGTGTATATACATATATATATATATTAAACAGTATGTATATATCAAATCATAAAGGACAAAAACTCATGACATTGTGTACTAGTAGGAAAGATTTGGGGTAATCTACTGAAGTCCAGATGACAGTCAACAAAGATCAAAATGCTATTGGATAGGATTCACATTTGAATCAAGTGACATCAATCAACTAAGTTTTCAGATCTGAGTTCTAGCTCCTGACTTTGTCACAGACAGTGCTATGATACAGTTGTAATTGTCATTCCCCTGTTTTGTAACAGAGTTTTCTCCCCTCTTTTCTATGCAATATGTCCAGAAGAAAAGCTTGAGCAAAAATTTGCTTTCACAATAAAATACATGTAAGTACATGTCTCACTTGAAGGTGAAAACCAAATGAAAAGAACAAAAAAAAATTACACTCCATATTCATTGCTATTGTGTTTTTCAATGTCATTTGTCAACCATGTTTTGAACAATGCATTTCTCATCTCTCTGTAGCTACTGTCCTTGTGTAATGATACATGCCAGCTATCGTCACTGTGCAGATATTATACTCACATTATATTTCTCTTCAATGTGCCCATTCTAATACTGACTATAATCTCAGTTCTGATGAGCAAGAAAACAGCACTGGAAAGTGTCATACCATAACTGACAAGATGTACAAAATATACAGCCATTGCATATCCATGATATTTCAGTCAAATTCAAGCACATCTTAGGGAAAAAAGAAACAGAAAGAAATCACTGATGTATTCACATACATGTATAACAAAAAAGATTATTTGTAACCAGCTGAATCAAAAGCGTTATTCAACCTTGATATATGTCACAGCAAAGTCTAAACCATTTAAAATGCCACTATTGTAACTAAACCCCCCCAAAAAAACATGCTGCAACGTTTTAGAACAATGAGAAATGCTTGTGTGAAAATGTTGCAATCAGATGACTTATACAAACACTATAACTTTGGCATGCATTATCCTCCTCAAAGGAACATGACAGCTGGCATGATCACATCTGCAATTTCATGAATTTTCTAACATGCTTGTAGTCATTAAAATGGAACACGGTTGTAAGCAGTGGGGCTATGGAAGTCTTCAGTTTCTGAAGCTAAATGCACAAGATTCAGGTGAGCTGCACACCTGATCTTCCGAGTATGCTTTACAATTACATGTCACATTCTTTCTCAAAACTTGTCACTTTGTGTCACTGAGACTGGTAAGTTGTGTGACTTTTGGCAGAGGAGACAACAACATGATCTTCCTCTTAATTTTATAGAACATACCTGACAGTTGTATTTGGAAAGACTGTTTGAGAACAAGTACAAAAACCAGCTCTACAAACAAGGATTATTGCATCAAGAATTTTGTGTTAGATGACAAATGTTCAGAAAAACAGCTACAAAAATATTGTCTTACGAAATAAAGGAACAGAAGGGGTTATGTGCAAGTATAAATTAAGAGCACTGAGGAAACTGAAGGAAACAAAAGGCATGAAAGAAGCAAACGGGTTATACAACAACATCACTCCTTAAACTTTAAACAGTATAAGTAAGCATTGTAAAAGTAAGGGGGGAGGGGCATACAAAATATTACATATCACATTCTTTTTCTTTTAGTTTTAAACCCGAGTTTCCCAGTCAACAACTGAACTGCGTTTAAATCATACTGGTTGTATGCTGCGGGCTGCAATTCACAACACTATCCCTTCCCTCCCCCTCACATTCTATCATCGTACAATTCGGATCAAACACCCTCATGAGCTTATTATTCAATTATTATCACATTTTTAGAATAATGTCAAATGTAATAAGCCCTTTTCAGATTTATGTAAACAGAAACACATCTTTATGCAAGAATTCTCTGTGCCAAATTTCAGATGGATCTATTCAGTAGTTTTTGAGTCCATTAGCCTTTTACGGGTTTTGTTACAGATTTGTAGTATGGATTCGTGGCCCAAGATAAAAATATAAGCAGAACTAAAAATAAACCATAGAGATCTATATAAATAGACAGAGAGAGAGAGAGAGAGAGAAGAAGCGAATATATTTTGTGACAATCATTTGTAGAGACTGACATGCAATATTCTAGATAAAAATGAGGGTTTACGGGGACAAATCAGTCTTGATCTTAAAGCCTGTTCACCATGACAACACACTTAAACAAATGAAAAAAGAATGGACATAAATATAGACAAAAATAATTATTCATCCTTTTTCCATTAGGTCAGATATTGGAACTCTGAATAAATATACCAAATTGGTTTACATAAATTATTACATACAAAAATATATATTTGATATCAATTACCATATGCAATGTATAGCTCAAAACAAACCAAACCGAAAAAAAAAAATCTTTCATACAATAAGACAACAAGAACTAAACATACGTACATGTGATTGCAACATTTAGATATCACAAATGACCAAAAAAATAAGTGGCAGTTACTATAGGCATATGACACATGTTGTAAATCAATGAGCAAGTTATTTTCCATCTTCAAAAGCAACTCTGCTAGCTAAAAGGCCAAATGCTCAATGACATGACTTTGAAATCTTGTCAAATAAACTTTTTCTGAAATTCAACATTGATCTTATGTCCTTAAATTTAAGTAAGTCTGCTAAAGAAAACAGAGCTTTGGACATCTTTGGGCGCTTTATATTGTCATCGCCAGGTACCAGCATTGACAATGCTTCTTCTAATGATGCAGTCATGGATGACTGAGCAGGATAAAGCTTTAAATTCCATAGACTTACAGAATTTGTGACCTCTGTTTTTTTAGCAGTATCATTATTGCAAAAATCCTGGGAATTCTGTGGTAAAATGTCTTCTTTTGTAAGGCCTTGATTCTTCAGAAAATGTGCGATGATGGAGTGCAAGAATGGAAGAGATTCCACATCCTCAGCTGCTACAGATTTCTTTAAGTTGTCGTATGTGTTGAAGAAAACAGTTACAAATTTGGTGTGGCCTTTCACAATAATTGGGACAGTGTGAAGGAAGGTGTTGTGGGGAACTGCTAATTTAGTGGCATCAACTGTCAGCTCTTTTAAGGACAGCTGGCAATTGCTGATAATACATCTGACAGAAATCTGGACTGGTGGTTCAAAATCACAGCACTCAATTATGGAATCATAACCAATTTCTGATTTGTCATTCAAGACTGAGTGAATTATACAGGCACTTGGTGATACATTGTGACCATTTGGCTTTAATTTTTGTGATGGGCCATCATCATAGTTTTGCTGAGAATCGGACTGTTCCTTCCACAAATTAAAAATATTCTTCTCAAATGCCATCTGACTTTGAAAGACTTCATCACGACAAAAATGATGCAACAATTCTGTGGTGGTGCCGATGTGGATGAATGATGAAGCATTTAGCACAAGGACATGAATGTCAGAGCCATTCAGACAATCAAATACGCGTTGTCTCATTTCCAGGAGATTGGATGTTTTCTGACTTACATTAGAAGTGAGATGAATATATTCATTTGTTGCATTTGAACCTACTGCTTGGAGGAAATCTCCATAGGCATCAATTTCACAGGATAGATCGCCAACAGATTTCTTGAAACGAAGCAATTTCTCCATGACATCAGTTCCAAAATAAAATGAACTGTCTGTGTACACCACTTCCCCATCTATGCAAATTCCGTCAGCAAAGACATGGGAATCTCCCTTCAGTAGGGCTCCTTGAGCTTTCATTCTGGCATCTGAAGGTTTCTGAAGAACTTCAAGGCATTCTCGAACATCTACAGGAATGCTTGCATCCATATCAGATACATTCTTGATGACATACACACCATGGGATCGTCCAACTTCCATAGGAGATGGATGAGCCAACGCAGTGAAACCTTTCACTGGAAACTTCCAGTTGTTACTAGACATAAAGCTGTAGACTAAAAAGTCATCAGCACACACAAGAAACACTCCTGGCTCCATTTTGTCCACCAGTGGCCAGTATAATGCTAACTTCAAATCCAACATCTGATATGGAGGGTTGCCATGTGGAAGCAGTGAAAATATTTTCCCTAGAACTGTTGCGCTTGGCATTCTTTGGCTCCAGCCACCTGCATGTATCATTAAGATTTTCATCTTGTAAATGTCAGAACCATAGGTTGTTTCCAGGAACTCTAATGCAATCAATGTGGAGCCTCCATTACCTGGTAAATAAAGAAAAGTAACATAAAGTTTTCAAAGATCAAAACTCAGATTTCAGACACCAGTCTTACATCTACTTTGTACATTCTTCACTTATTTTTCGGAGACTAGAATTCAGTTTGAATGACTTGCTTGTGACACTTTATTTTCACACAACGGGTTTAACTTTAAAATCATCACAAACTGTAGTTTCACTGCACTTCCTTCATGTATTCTCACTTCATTATTTATAGAAAATGATCAATGCAGTTTATTTATAGTACAATTATACTCCAGTGATAACACTTGATTTGTGACCAACGCATGCACATTGCTAATACCCTTGTCAAAGGATTTTCATTCTAACATATCATCATCTGATTTTATGGATCCAATCAGACTGTTTTACATACCTAAGTTTGAATAAGAAAGGTTTAATGGAAAGTACATAACCAAAGAAAGCATTAGCCTAAACATTAGCCTGGGAACACATTCTTTTGCATGTAACTAAATTTTGAAAAAAAAAGTTCAAAAAGTACTAAATGTCAGAAATTTGTAAAAAAAAAAATTAGGTTGGTTACTTCAAGTGTTGGTGTTTCTTTTCCATTCTGGTAGAACTATAAACTAACTTTTGATAAATTACTGGCACTGTATCTTCTATCTTCTGCTATGGATCAAGAATTGACCTGAAAAAAAAATTCAGGACGGCTTGAGAGGACTGAGCTTATCAGAGAAATGTGGCAACTGTGTAAATCTGCAAAGAGAATCAGCTTCAAATGGGCCTTACCTATTCGGATTCCTGGTGGATCTGACACAACAAGTATAGGCAAATCCAGTGGAAGTTCATTTCTTGCTACTTTATCATCTATTTGGAGCTGATAAGCTTCCTTCTGGGTGACATCAGCTGTTGTTATAACCACAACATCCCAAAATGGCTTGCCAAGGCCGTTTTTATTTTTCCCTGTTAGATCAAAGGAATAAAAGAAAGATGAAAGGAATAAGGTACGCTTACTTTGAAACATCACTTCTGAAAAATATTGAACAAAAAAAAAAAAAATGAAATGTGTGATTGTGCTTAATGTAGATTCAATAAATACAGGAGAATCATGTGATATGAAAGTTTATTCATATTGCCTTGTGCAAAACATAAGTGCAAGTTTCTATAGGACTGAAAAGTGCTGGTATGTTTAAACCTCAACAGATGACTATGGATGACTAACCTGTAAAAAGAGTGCACTGTGGTGGATATAAGAAAGAAGCTGATACATGATCACACTGAATTCAAGATAATGCCTATGACACAATAATTTCAACACAAATTGCAAGAACATAAGAATTCCCATCCCCCACCACCATCTCATCCTCTCCCCTTCCAATTCAGAGACTACAATGAGGCAAAGACAGTGCGGGACATGCAAAAAATGTCAAATGTATATAGGTTTTATATTTTAATCAATATTTATTTCGCTGTGGGATCCTGAGGCAGAGACAGTGATGGGTACAAAAAGAACACTAAATGTGCATAGATTATATTTAATCGATACCATGATTTAATTCGCTAGTAAAAATTGAAGCTGAATATGGAAGAACATTTAATGCACATATTTAAACTTTAATCAGTACCATGGTTTATCTCACAGATAAGATCTTAAATATGTCACTTAAGAGAACAGCTGTTGTTGTGGCATGTTATAAGTTTTCATTTTTCTGTTCGTAGCCTCCTATTTCTTGGTGATGTGTTGCAGTTCCAGCTAATGTTCTGACAGATTTATTTCTCACTTGATATGACTTAAAAAACAAGAGTTCACTTACATTCACTTCCAAATATATCCCAAATGTATAATGCAGATGTTAAATTTGGTTTTCTCTCATTAGTTTTTTATGTCTGTAACTAACTTATCACCTAAATCCTTGACAATGTTGAAATCCTCTGTAAGACTAGAAGAGAACCCATGGTCATCGTGGGAGATTTGTAAAAAATATTATGAGTCAAACCGATAAATCTACTGGGCTGCGATTTAAAATGTATGGCAAGCGTGCCCACCTTGGTGTTGTTATTTTGGATGATTACACTGAATATTACTCAAAGAAAACGTGTTTGGTGTTTAGAAAGCATCATTCTATCAACCATACAAAATCCTTTTCAGGCAGAAACACAAAATGTTTTATTATGGGATGGTCCTAAACCAATGGCTCTGTTTTTATCTACAGCAAAAACACACAAAACATGACCAACAACCACACAAAATCCAACAACAACAACAAAAAATCTCCATAACATGAACACAGCAGGTAACCCAAACAAAAGATGACCATCTGTAATACATCTCAAAATGAGTAAGCATCATAATACTAGTTCCCCCTGCAATTATATTGACATCTCCTATTTGCAGTACCAAGCGAGGGGAAGCCAGTCCCTATCTGTAGTACTGTACTACTGCACTTTCTATAATTATAACTTTGCAGTAGTAAAAGTGTTGGTTTATAATCTCAGAAATTGTGCTATTCAACAAATTAAAAAAAAATAATAATAAACAATAAATAATTTTTTAGAGGGAGTGACTATAATCACCGACTGTCAGAGTCATTAAAATCCCCAATTTTTATTTTTTTGCTTTGACTGTTGTACCCTTTTCAGAGAGCATTCTGAATTGCTACCCTGTAGAACTTCATAATAACCCAATATTGGTGCTCATTTGACTAAAGTGTGGATCACCGATGTGGAAAAAAAAAAAGGAAAGAAAGCAAGGTCACTGATGAGCTGTTTCATTTGGGACTTTAGTAATTTAATACAATATTAAATTTTCCCAACCGATCACTATGGCCGAATGGTCAAGTGACCTGTATACCATCGTGTGACACCTGAGAGTAGGAGGTTCGAATCTCAGAAGCTCCCTGATTTTTCTTTTCTTTTAACATTTCTTATACATGTATTACGTATGTCTATTTCACATTGTTTTAGTTTATATTTCTGTATGTTTTTTTTGGGGGTAGTTGAAGACAATGTTTTCAGCTTACTAGATCTAGACTAGATGTAGATCAGATAGTATACCATCAGCCAAGAACGGAAGGTCGATCTCCAACAGCATCTTTTTTAAAAAAAAAATTCCTTTTCTAGTTTTTTGTGTTCATCGTGTGTTATAGACAAAATTTTTCTGTCTTTTTTTCTTTTTTCTTTCTGAGTATGTAGATATCTACTTGAAGGAGATATGGGATGGATGCATCTAGATCTAGTTAGGAGTTAGACCTTAGTCCTATGGACTTTAGGATCATATTCTAAATCTTATTGCAATAAAGGCATGTCAAAACAGATATTGTCACATGACTGCAATAAATATAAGGCTTTATTAGAAGTTCATCTTGCTAATAATGATTAATAAACACTGTACAAAGCAAAGGTTTTGTGTGTAAATCAACACTATTGCCACTCCCTATTTGCAGTACTACTGCAAAGAGGGGCAGCCATTGTGTACGTTAGTCTGTGGTTCTGCTGGACTACCAGATCTAGATCTAACTATTACTGATGCTAACTATAACAGAATTTCTAGGTGCATAGCATGTATAGCTTTGCAATTAGCATATATTATGCGCAAACTTTGATGACATCAGATGTTTTTTGTTGTGCTGGAATTTTTTTGTCAAGGCCCTTACAGTGCTGTACTCAGTTGTCCTCATGTCTCTAATCGGCTTTACTATTTGATGTTATTATAATAGTATTAATGATCCCTTAAATTGTCAATATAATAGGATTGCACTGTACTTCAATACTGTAGCCTATCATAGTAGAGCTACGCCTAAATTAACTCTAGAACTGCGACCCAGCCTAAGGGCTGCAACGCCCTGCGGCGCGTCTTGCCGGCTTGTCAATCTGCATC
>JBCEWB010107587.1:0-11919 GCA_039654565.1 Peronia peronii | reverse complement strand
GCCAGTCCTGAATAGCGTATGGGTGTTAATAAACTGTTATGCTAAAACCGTGTAACTGCCGATAGTGGTGTTTCGTTCCTATAGTGGTGTAACTGCAGCTCCACTGCATTAATTTCTCTCTCTCTCTCTCTCTTGTTTTATTTTTTTCGTCCCCCCTCCTTATTCCTCTTTATCACGTTCTCGTTGCCTTTCTCGTTCTCATTCGTTTTGTTTCTATTTATGGCATTAAAACTGTTCACAGGCTAGATCTAGATCTCAACCAGCTGAAAGAAAAAAAAAAGAGTTAGGAGTAGGGCGGAGGGAGAGGAGAAAGGGGGGGGGGGGGGGGGAGGGTTTGGTTGCCTTTTTTTCCCCCCCCCCCCCCCCCCCCCCCCCTGAATGAATTTCTTGTTCATCTCCGTAGTTTTCCTTTTTTTTTTTCTCTACACTGCATTATTATTATTATTATTATTATTACTATTACTATTATTATTATTATTATTATGGTGGGTGCGTGTTTTGATGGAAGAATGAATGTGATAGAATGAAGGATGTCAAGCAGGATGGACAGAATGAAGGAGAGCTAGCGGGAGCATGAATGTGTATTTTTATTTGGAATATTAATATATGAGATGAAAGATAAAGAGAAGAGAGAGAAAAAGCAAGAGAGAGAGAGAGAGAGAGAGAGAGAGAGAGAGAGAGGATGGAGACAATGAATAATAAACTTGTGAAAGCTATTTTAAAAATTCAAAACAAAACAAAACAAAACGGGAACAATCTTTACTGGTATTCCAGTAGTGTGGAAATCAGAATGTATGAATATATTTTAAAGGAAGGTCATTTAAAATTCATCACCATTCTTCGTGTGTCAATTTCTCTCTTGTTTTTGTGTAGGCTAGTTCCTAACTCCTAGCTAGATTCTGATGAAGATCTAAAGCTCCACACTCTTTAAAATTTTAGCAAGAGAAAAAAAAAACTATAAAACTTTAACTAGCCTCTCATTAAAAAAAAGTTCCGGAAAAAAAGGAAAGTATGTCTAATTTACACATGTACATTTAAGATATTTGAAAAAAAAAAAAAAAAAAAAGGCAGAGCAGTGTTGAAATTCGAACTCCCAACCATCGACTCAACATCATGGGCATTTTGCCATTGCGCCACGGAGCACCTCCACTTGTCGCTGAAAATAACGGTATTAACAAGACCGCTAGGCGTCCCGAGACCGCAGGTCCCAGCACTGTAGTACTAACTAGCAGACGACGGACAGGAATACATTATTCAGTCGTCTGTTTGTTTACAGACTAGCAGGCAACGAACAAGAAGGTAGCCAATAGGCAAGCAGGATCCTTTAGCGGAGGGAGTGGGTTTACATTTAGGAGTACCGGATGGATGCGCAGTAAAATGAGTTCCTAAACTTCACAATTACCTATACAGTTAACATCGGCCAGGTTTTAGAAATCAAAGAACCATTGATCAGTAAGTAAATTAGAACAAGAGACCAAAAAGATTTACTAGAAATGAAAAAAAACGCTCGCTGACTTCCTAGACTTCAGTAAAACCTTCGATAGCCTAGAGCCTGGCGGGAGGGAAGCCATTATAATTACATGTAAACAAGGAGCACAAGGATTTCTAGGATTACAAGGTAAGATCCTCGAGTGCAGCCAGGACTTCCTAAATGACAGGAACTTTTGTCGTTAAAGTAAATCAAGCGCTATCCCAAATCCACACCCAGGAAAATGGAACTCCACATGGGGCCGTTTCATCTCCCATCCTTTTTAATATTTAGGAGATTTTTTAGATATATTTGATAAGGAAACAATCAGCGTTTCGCAATTCGTTAACGACTCGGCGCTGTGGAGTAGAGGAAAACACATGAATCATTTACACATTAAAATCCAAAGACAGTTAGACAAAATTGTAGCCTGGATGCGCTCATGGGGACTCAAATGCAAATAAAACTGTAGGGATGATACTTAGTAGAGGTTTCCTCAAGAAAGACAGAGAAAGATAGAATTAAAAATTAACAATACCCCCATAAAGTTCAGTAAGGAAACAATATTTTCAGGACTTACATTAGATAGCCGAATGAGTTGGAAACTGCACATCCAAAAGTTGAAACAGACATTAACCGCCCGCATTGACATGATTAGATTCCTCAAAGGTCCGGGATGGGGAATGGACTATAAATGTCTACTCATGGCCTGTAAAAAAGTGCGTCAACATTACAACTTCTAGATAGAATACAAAAATCAGGCCCTCAGAATTATTTTGGAAGCAGGATATAGCACTAGAACTGAGGGCTTAGAGACGCTGGTAGGAGAAGTTCCTTCGAAGCTTAGGAGGAAACGACTAGTTTTAAATTTCAGCTCCAAAGTAATCCAGGATAGGACAAACCCGGCCTATGAGGCAGGCATGACACACTAGAGGAAAAATCACCTTTCCTTTGTGAACAACCTTATTTGGCCATAAAAAAGGAGAGTTGAAATGGATGAAAAAAAAAAAAAAAAACTTTAATAATATAGTCATCCAATACGTAGAGACATTTCCGCCACGGTCCTTATAAGATTTTGAAATCAATACAAATCTATCTGAAAGAGTGCATAAAAAAAAGAATAAACGGCCATCAAAACCGCAGCTGTGAAACTGATTGACCACCACTACAGTACATCTGTGATCTGTTTCACCGACCAGTCGAAAACTGATCGAAGCAGAATAGGTATTGATGTGTACTTTCCATCTATCAACAAAAAGCTGGAATACAGACTGAACAACAACTGTTCAATATATACAGCAGAACTTATGGCCATCAAAACGGCCATGACAACATTTTTACAGACTACATAGAGGGAACTAACCATCTTCACCGACTCGCTCACAAGTATACAGAGTTTAAGAAGTAGTAAAACAGTTGAGCGAGCGGATATAAATTGAAGAAATTTTGATAATAAACACGACACTCTACAGCCCAGATAGCACAGTAAGATTAGTGTGGGTACCTTCACACACTGGAATTATAGGTAATGAATAGGCAGATACGCTGGCCAAACATGGCACCGCGCACCATACCGTAGAAATAAATGTAGGGGTAGTTTAGGAGAGACAAAAAGTTTAATTAAACGAAAACTAGAACACGTGTGGCAGGGAAGGTGGGAGGGAAAATGAAAAAGTTGGAAGTATTAGAGAGTTCTATCCGTCAGTGAAGAAAAAACCTCAAATAAAAATTAACTTAAAAATACCCTATGATAAAAAAATAAAAAAGCGTATCCGCGGCAGACTTGGAGCTCCCAAGCTGCCGTCAGACCTAACTGAGTGCATGACGTGTCAATAACGTAATACGGTCGTGCACATTTTAATGGAATGCACAGCGGGGCAAGAGACTCCCTGAAAAGAGAATTTTTTGAAACATAATATTAGATATCAGTAGCCTCCTGCTAAAAAAAAACTGCCTCCGGCCCTTATAAGGGCTAGAGGAGAGAGATTCATAAACATAATTAATATATCGATACTAGTTTGGCTTTGACATCCAACCCCACAATGACTTCAACACTCTGTGACTCCGCTCGGAGATAAGAGCAGGACTTCTTTACTTCTGCGCTCCCCACTGACCGGACGGCCGCTATCATGGTATGAAAGGATGTGGATATGAATGGGGCATGAATGAACTTTCTATAAATTTATTATGTATTATTGTAATGGTAATGGGCAGGTCATAATGAGCTGTGACAGGGGTGTGTGTCTCTGTGTGTGTATTTTATTGCTTTCGTTTTGTTTTGGTTTTTTGTTTGTTTTTTTTTATTGTTGTTTTTAATTGTTTGTTTGTTTGTTTTTGGTGTTTTATTTGTTATCCCACGTGAAAGGGGCGTATTTCGTTTTTCATAAAATATAAGGAAAACCAAAACACGACAATGCAACTCGCTGACCATAAAGACAATAGGCGAGAGACTGTGCTAGAGTAACCAATTGTAGTCGTATTATTCTTATTATATTATTCTCTGTACATGAACCTGTTTTAGCCATCTATAGTGCCAATGGTTCATTTCTTTTCAAATGTTGTACATGATTTGTGTGTATGTGTGTGTGTGTGTGTGTGTGTGTATGTGGAGAGAGAGAGAGAGAGAGAGGGAGAGAGAGAGGGAGAGAAAGAGAGAGAAAATCCTAAAGAAACTTACTACTACTACAACTTACTACCCCCCCCCCCCCCCCACCCAACGTGCATGAAGAAGTAATATACATATATAGTTTTGTTGTTGTTGTTGTTGTTTTGTTTGAAGATGTATGTTTTCTACTAACACATTTGAAAAGAATGTAACTCTTTATGGCGTTGATGAAATAAAGATCTTCATTTGCCAGAGATACAAGCAATATAAAAAGTCATAATTTGACAACTTAACTTTCTCATTTTAGGACTATCTCCTTTCTGACACTGATGGATTTGATCAGTAACTATCGATCCATGATGGACAGACCCCTAAAAAGCTAAGACAAGATACGAAGATCTAGACATACAGCCATGACCATAGTCTTGAAGATTGTCAAAGATGGGCTTTCTGTCTCTTCATTGCCATCGATACATGCGATCAAAGATGACAAAATTTGACTACTTACCGTTCTCCGTTTTAAGGATGTGGATCCATAACTTAGAGACCCTCAATAACCTAAGGCACTATATCGAATGCAAACTAACAGCTTTGAATATGGTCAAAGGTGGGCTTTCTTTCTTTTCATGTGCCTTTCATCCATGCCATGAAAAATGGCAAAATTTGACTACTTACCATTATCCGTTTTAAGACTATCTCCTTTCTAACACTGATACAATTGAATGTCGATCGGTAGCGGAACAACCCTGAATAACCTAAAGCACTATATAAAATGAAAGCTAACAATCTTAAACATAGTCAAAGATCGGCTTTCTATCTCTTCATTACCTGGGATACATGCGATCAAACATGACAAAATTTGACAACTTACCACTCTTCGGTTTTAGACTATGACAATTCTAACACTGATGCATTTGATCAATTTATATCGATTGCTGATGGACGTACTCCCAATAACCTCAGGCGCCATACGAATGTCAAAATAATATTCTTGAAGACAGTCAAAGATAGCCTTTCTATCTCTTAATTTACCAAAGATACATGCGATTATAAATGAAAAGAAAAGTGACAACTTTTGCTTCTTTCTTTAGAGACTATCTCCCTTTTAACACTGATGCATGTGATCAGTGAATATTGGTTAATGATAGAACGACCCAAAATAAAATACGGCACCATAGGAAAGTTAAGTTTGCAATCGTGAAGATAGTCAAAGTTGGGCTTTCTATCTCTTCATTTGCCATGGATACGTGCGATCAAAAATGGCTAAATTTGACTACTAATTTGTTCTCAGTTTTAAGACTATCACCTTTCTAACACTGATGCAATTGATGAGTGAATATCGATCAATAACAGAATGTTCAGCAAATAACCAAAGGCAGCATACGAAAGTCTCGAGAACAGTCCTAAAGATACTCAAAGATGGGCTCTCTATCTCTTCATTTCCCAGGGATACATGCGATCAAAAATGACAAAATTCGATAACTCGCCGTTCTTCCATTTAAGACCGTCTCCTTTTTAAAAGTGATACATTTGATCAGTGAATGTCGATCCCCTATGGAACTGCCCTCATTAACCTAATACACGATATATTATATATCTGAATGCCACGAATGATGCTATTCATAGAAGCCTTTTTTATGTGAATATAACAAATACCTCTCGATTTATTTTGAACTCACTCAAAGGTACTTGAAATGGTGTGCCCTTATGAGATGGGTAACGAAGGGTTACTCTCAAAAGGTATCAATACATCCTACCAAAGACCCCAAAATGCCGAACTATGCAAACATAAAATAGCACACGGCCGCTAACTCTTACAGAAAAGTGCACAACTTAGTTTCCCCATCAGCCTGTAACCCGATACCCCAAATCACGGCCGCCATCGACCGCGACCGTGTCGCTGGAGGGCAATAAAATTTTATGGCTGGGGGATTTCCCTTTTTACCTGTGCTAGCTTGGACAGAGCATAAATTGGCAAAATTTCACCCACTTTCAGGCATTGTTTTAGCCGTTTTTTACAAAGTCCTTGGTATGAAAATGATATCTATGTGTCCAGCATTCTTTTCCAATTACAATAATATAAAAGTTATTAGTCTAGGACTAGACTTAGTAATTCATTTCTAGAATTGTCTGGAGCCAGTTTTTCACATCTTCTAGCATTATGAACAATTCACTTGGCTGTGCAGTTGGTTGGGTAGACCTGCGATGGTTATTCCACCTTGGTTACTTTAGTGTTGTAGAAGTACACGCTTTCTCGCTGGAAAGGCTTGGCGTTGCTTGGGTCCTCGAACAGCATCAAGATGCCTTTCATACTGCGAGCGGGTACGGTGAGATTAGTGTTCCACAAGGTGTCGCTCATGTCGGGGGTGATTTTGCGGTGTCGCAGGAGGCGATCATATAGAATGGCCGAACGGCCGGCATACTGGTTACGGATCATCCGGGCGAGCTCGGGCTGGGTGACCATGTCATACTCGAATGAAATGTTCTCGATGGTTTAGCTGGCGTCGGTATCATCTGTGGCCATAATTACGCGGCTGTAGTCGTTGAAGATTAGCTCGTACTGGGTTCGATTCCCCAGGGCCGACTGATAGAAGGCATCCGCAACTGCTTTGTACTCAAGCACAGTACTCTCAGCCCCGAGCCGGATACTGGTGACATTCCCGTCGTCAGACGTGTCAATGCCCTGGTAGTAGGCATTTTGCATCTCCTGGATCGTCTTCCAAAGATCCATGTAGCAGTGGCAGACATCGCTGTCATCAATAGACATCACCTCACTGCCGCTGATTTTGATCGTGGTCTTCTTTACAAAAACGGGACCGAGGTTCTGGACCACTGTTCGGTTTATGTCGCTGGATGTCAAAGAAATACTTAAAGCAAAGTTTAGCCGTCCTAGGAACAATAACATCATTAGCGCCAAGGTTGGGAAAACGTACAAGATCGATCGTACTAGGGTTATTCGTCACGATGACCGACTCACGCTCACCTTTAACTCCTAAAGGTTCTCTCAGACGTCGGTAAAGGTTAAACTTTCGTCCGAATACGTTCGAATCCATATTTAATAAACTTTCATTTAAAGTTGCGTAGCGATCTTTAATATGATAACAAGGCGGACTATGAGTTTAATAATGCCCTTTTGACCGTGACGACGTAGATCCAATAGACGACGATGTGGACGTTGAAACTAACTTACCATTATTTCCACAACAAGATACACAACAAGAAGCAGCCACTACGTCAGTATCGCTGCGTCAGGAGCTACTCCAGACAGCGGTGGATGATTATTACAACAAACTGGCTAAACAAGGCCTCACTCCACCCCGAGGTCGCGAGACAACAAAATTTGAATTAGTTGATGGGCGCATACGTTTGAAAGCCAACCCTGACGTCAACCTTATAAATTTAAGGACAAAGCAGCCCTTTTCATTTATCACTAGAAGAGGTCAGCCCGACGGGGGCAATGTAATTCGAGAAGAACTGGGATTTTCAGACTGGACCAGGGGAAAATCATATTTATCGACTCAGGCTGTTGCAGCCCTTCAACCCGCTAATAAGGAGTTGGGAGAAGCAGCTGCTGCGAGTAATGATATTGAACTTCAGGGGCCGTATTCATGAAGTTACCGTAACTCCCTAAGACTAGGTATAACTGCTACACCAAGGCGTAGCTCACTACACGGTATACATGAAGTGCACGTAGACTTACACCTAGTCGGAAAGCGCCCTAAGCAGAGCGTAACTTTAAGACTGGCTTGACCCTCCCGTAGATGACTTACGCCTTCCCCTAAAGTGGAAAAAATGCCGACTGCTGCTTGCTCGCTGCTTGTCTGTCGGTCTGCCTACTTACTCTCTCTCTCTTTCTGCCCCCCCTCCCCCATTTTTTTCCTTTCCTACCCCCACTCTCCTATTCTCTGTTTAGCGAAAGCGAAAATACATATAAATGAAATAGTAATTTCCATAATTATAATTTACCCACCCGTAGTCAGTCTGTCGACCTGCGTGAACTCCGAGGTCTTGACCGAGTCATGCAGAGTATCCGCGGTGAACTTACCAACAACCTTGCCAAGATCACAGAACTAGATGAGGACATCACAATGGAGAAGCTCAAGCTGGATGAAGCAGACCGTGGAGGTATTGACGAGTTCACTAGACGATGAATCGCTGAGCGTCTCCGTGACCTGCAGGATGAAAGAACCTCGCGCCTTGAGACCGCTTCAGAGAGTAGACAAGAGTTCCTCTCTCAGAGTAATCGAATTAGAGAAACCATCGGCCACATTCTTCAGGAGGACACTAGGCTGGCTGAGCGTATAGATACCCTATGCCGCGAACAAGGAATAACAATCGTGACTAGAATCACCACAATTGGAATGGCGATTAGCACGTTACTGTTAGCCCTGACTAGGTGTGGGGGATCTCAAGGGGAACTCCTCCTCCACAAAAACCATTGGATAAAGGGGGACTCAAAGAAAGGCTAAATAAACATTTACAAAACTTAGGTAAATGTTTAGCAAATTTGACAGGTAAGGTGGTAGTTGCTCTTCCAGGTATCATTGACTCTATCGTCTCCTGGTTATTAAATCTACTATCGAAATCTGTGAGCTGGCTCAGGGAAAATTTGTGGGCCCTGGTCATTGCTGTTGGGGATTTGCTGTTGGCTGCAGCCTGGGAATGGGTAACGAATAAACTAAACCGCTGGTAATCCTACGGCTTTACTTCCTACAATAATAGCTAATTTTTCATTTTCGTGGTTATTAGAAGTTGGAATTTGCTCTACTGAAGGAATTTCGTGAATATATATATATTTACCTTGCTGGTCGGTTTGACCAACCCATTCTCCCCCGTATTTCCCGAGGCATTGGGTGGAGAAGTAGGCATAGTATGACCGTGATTGAGACCCAGCGTCTGGTCATATGTGGCAATTACGATTAAGTTGTTGTACCGTGTCACACGATTGGCACGGAGCGCCATGTCTCTCGGGGCCATGTAGGAACCTTTTCTGAAGACAAAGTTAACCTCAGAGCCGGCCTATTGCAGGGCGCCTTGGTAGCGTTTTATCGCTGAGGGGAAATCTACTGGAGATGAAATGGCGTCTTCAACGTTCGCTAAGAATATCTTCTGTATATCGAAAGCCGTCCCAGTACCCAGAATACCTGTACAGGTCTGGGGCTGAGCGCCGGGAGCAGCCCAAACGTATATTATGATACTGTCATTCAATTGCTCAACGCCATGGCCAATAAAACCATTTGACTTATTAAGGATAAACGTGGTCCAGGCTGTGTCTGGGTTTGATGCATCTTATTTTATACAATGTACATGGTGAATTATTAGTCGTTTCCTTTGTAAACGATATTTTTTTTTGTGGGGGGGGGGGGGGAGCGGGTGGAGGGGGGTGCTTCCCCTTACCAACAGGGTGGTAGCCACTGTAGGTCCAACAGTTGTAAACTCGGCCTATCCCGTGGTTTGGACCGTTCACGTGCCAGTGGGCGTGTGGGAAAACACCAGCCTCGCCACAGACTGTTTTGTACGTCCTGCGGTCGTATGAGTTGCTCCAAGGATGCCATGCTTTGTCTTGTGGCAACAGAACATGCATCTCTTCTAGTATCCGCCTCGTCTGGTAGTATATGTGGAAGTCATACAATGCCTGCAGTAGGTGGTCTTTTTCGGCAGGCAAATGGTCTTTCAATGAAACACAGCAACCTGTGATTGCACACAGCTGATTTGCTGAAGAGAGAGACTTACACTGTGCTTACACCGTGTTCTTTGGTCGAGAGGGCATATAATCGGCCTAGTAGAGGCCTACACTCTGTTCTTATTGGCCCATATAGCATATCCATCGGCTCACTAAAACACGCAACCCACACAATACCTGTATACTCATTGTTTTTTTATTATCTACTCATAGCCGAAACACAAAGTAATTCTCACTGGATTATATGTTTTAATTTCTGTACGAAACCTTCTGGACAAAACCTTTAACCGTTAGACTGGTAATGCACCAGGGGTCTAGGAGTCGCCGGCTAGGCCAGTGTTGTTTTTCATGCATAAAGGAAGACATATGCAGGACCTCTGACCTCCGACGTAATAGAATAGTCTCGTTTTCGATCGATGGCCAGATTTGTTTGGTTGATACTTGATAATAAATTATAGGGAAAAACGATATTCTTTTTTTAATTTTTGTGATAAAATCGGGATAAATATCACACTTAATAAACTTTACAGCTATATATGTTTAAAAAAATAGTTTACATGAATTAAAATTTACGTTATTCTAAAGAAGAGTTAATATATATAAAATCTGCATTGTCTATCGAGCCCTTGTTTAGCTCCAGTGGTTAGATCTACCAATCCGCACGCCTATGTCCGGGGCTTCAAGTGATGTGCACTCCTTGAAAACGTTTTACGGGTAAAGGTCGGAGAAGGAAAGAACGGGGTCACTTCAGACTCTTCTCCTGCTTTCTGTTTCGAAGGGAGATTGGTCAAATGGGGTGTTCCTTGTCTATACAAGACAGAGCAAGATATGCACTGAACTCTCACACACAGAGAAGTGTACATATGCTTTTGAAGAGCTTCTGCCTCTGAGAGGGATGTGATTAAGGTGGCACTTTTTGCACTTAAAGAAATAATAGTGTGTTTGTATGTGTAGTAGTTTGTGTGTGTGTGTGTCTGTGTGTGTGTGTGTTTATATGTGTGGTAGTTCTACTCTGGAAATAGAAGAGAAACTTTTCTTTCGTCTTTCTGTTTCGAAATTGGGGAATAGCAAATCCTATAGCAAACCCTACCTAGTTTACATACAAGCCGTTGTGCCACTATCTGCAGTCTCTCTAGTCCACCAGTATCTCAAATGGCTTCTTGTATTTGGTAGCTATGTATTAGAACTGGTTCTGCCAATTGTTGGTCCCCTCTGCTGGACAACAAAAGCAACAGCCTGTTGTTCTTCTACTTGTATCTATCTACTGCAGATTGTTTGCATATATATATTCTCCCGCTGGAACATAATTATGCACCTTTTTTTCCATATGTTGCATGGTGTTGCTATTTCCAATTCTATTCCACCTCTTGTTTCGCTTTAGTTTGACAAATCTGTATGGTGGGTGGTGCAGTTTTTTCCAATTTATGTAGGACTAGAGCCTTGCTTCACACAAATATCTTCCCCAGCTATTCTCCTCCATATACAAGTGTTTTTTTCGACATGGGCAAATTGCTACTAGTTTCTCCAACATCCACATATATCGCATATTCCATCCAAAACAATCGTTGTCGTAGAAGTTCTCTACATTGCAAACGACGTCTCCGACTACAATTTCTTCTGGAACTTCTATTGGAATTCGTTTTTGCATTTCTGTGGTAGGAAGATCTTTGTTTTTCCAAACAATGCACTTCTTGCTAGCAACACAGTGGGTTATGGCACAGTATTTTCAGGTAGGTTGTCTTCAGAGTATACTTGTCCCTTTGGAGGTTTATGCACGGCGATATTCTGCACACGCCATCGGTCAGCTGTCGATTACTTAGTCTATGCTCTCTTTCATTCATTTGATACACACAATATATATTCAACACAAATAATAGACAAAAAAGAACAATGCAGATTTAATCTGAAGGCTGGCGCTTCTTTTATTTTGAGTTCAAGATGAACAAACAAAAAAAACAAATAAACATTATAGCTGGGAGAGCTATCGAGATAACGCCACAGAGGGGGTTGCAAGGCGTAAGTAAATAAGCAAGCAAGCTCGGAGAGAATATTTTCTTAAGCAAATTAAATAGTCAATGAAACTTTATCTCTCTCTCTCTCTCTCTCTCTCTCTCTCTCTCTCTCTCTATCTATCTATCTATCTATCTATCTATCTATCTATCT
>JBCEWB010107576.1:0-11919 GCA_039654565.1 Peronia peronii | reverse complement strand
AAAACTTGCCGGAGATGATGAACAGACAGCAGGACGCAACTTTCTGTTTCAAAATGTCTTGATTTGATTTGTTTGTTTGTTTATTTGTGTGTATGTGAGTGTGTGTGTGTGTGTGTGTGTGTGTGTGTGTGTGTGAGAGAGAGAGAAAGAACCTGATCAAGAGCAGGACAGCCTTGCTGACAACGCTGGGGCCAGACTGCTATCTGTCTATGGCATCGCGCTGCATGATGTATTATTATATCGAACAGTGATCTGCATCTCAATGATATCGTGACTGTGGCTTACATTAGACATACATGTACATGTTACACTCATGGGGCTGTAACCAAAGATCTAGGTTCTTTGCCATTCTGGCCCTTTCGGCGTGCCTCTGCTAGCCTTGCCATATCCTTAGCTCTCTCTGGTTCTCTGCTGTGGCCAGGCCATCGCCGCTTTAAAACTAGTCAATCAATAAACGTGGCGTGGCCTTGGCATGATGATCTTTCTTTCTTCGTTCTTTTTCCTTCTTTCTTTTCTTACTTTCTTTCTTTCGTTTTTGTTCTTTGTTTGTTTGTTTGTTTCCCTTATATATATACCATACCAGAGTGAGCCTCTATTTTCAGACAGGAAAGTTACTACCTTTCTTGAGATATAAAACATAATTATTATGTTTTGCAATAATAAAGAACAACATTTTTTTTTTAATGAGAATCATGTTTTGCTCTTCTTATTTTAAACATACTCGACGGAAAATCCTGAACATATGTAAGCTTATTCTGTGCGTAATGAAAGTCATTTTCTCCTATCGCGAAAAATCTGTTAGTTTTGTGATTGTGTGTGTACGTGTGGGTATGTGTAATTGTTTTAATTTATTTATCTATTTATTTTCCGCTGTTTCAGGCCGCTGAAACCACAACCAATTTAGATGTATTAAATAAACGCAGCCTAGGCTCTTCCCCCCCCCCCTCCTCTCTCTCCTCCTCCTTTCCTCTCCTCTCTCTCTCTCTTAAATTTTTGTTCAACACAAAAACCAGGCGGCGCTGTATGTAACGTTGTAGAGTAAACCTTGGGACAGTTTCATCTCTTCCATTTCTAGGCTCTGACTTTTTGCGGTACTGGAATCAATAATCAGAGAGCGGGGGATAAAAAAAAAAAAAAAGAGCGATGGTTGGGACAGGTAGGGTGGATGATCAAAGCTGCAAGTTCCAATGTACTTTAGGGTTTGATGGTTACACGTTACTGACGGATAGCCGGACGGATGGATGGACGGATGGATGGTGATACATGGATGAATGGATGGATAAACATGAGGATCGATGGGTAAATGAGCGAAAGGAGAAATTCCTAACTGTCGAGATTTGGAAGTATGAATTCTATAAGACGTCGTCTTACCACAAACGTCATAATGAGATTGGCAACTATAATCGTCTGAGGTTTCACTTTCACTGATCATTATTATTACTATTATTTTTTTAAAAACTTTCTGCCTTCATTTCTTTCCATTTCTTTCTTTCCTGCGGTCTTTCTTTATTTATTTCTTCTTCTCTCTCTCTCTTTTTTTTCCTTCTGTCACACATGAGACAGCTGCCAAAACTTGATGAAATAAACGCAAAACAGATCCCGAAAGTGCATTCAATCTAATACTGAATTCAGGGATGAAACTTCAATTAAGAGGTTTTATGTCGCTCTTTCTGGGAAAGGAACTACTAAACAACTTAAAATAATTCCAGAACATGGTTATTAACTGGAATTTCATAAAATTATCAGCAACGTTGAAAACAAAAACAAAAACGAAATAAAAGAAATAAAATAAAATTAAAACCATTGTATTTCTTTGCCCATTGTATTTTAAAAATAAATCCATGTGTATCATCCGCTGATCTCAATCAAATCGTCTGAGATGAAATAAATGACTGATATATTAAATAGACAAAATATTCTATTAAGAATAAATAAATAAGCTTAACTGACTGGAATGCACAGTGACGGAAACATAGAATGAATCACAAAACAGACTGACTCACAAGTCAAGATGAAGGATTAAAATTGAAACGCAGGAATTTGTAGAGAAGTGTTTCCAGCATCACAATTCGAGAATACAATGGGGATTATTTGTCAGTGCATTTAAACGCACTATATATCTGCCTTTCGTTTTTCAGATAAATGTGAAATTGAAGACAGTTGTGCTCAAACTGAAATTCGAAGCTAATATTTTTACAGAGATAAGAGATATTGAAACAGACATGATCAGACTATCTCTAGAGATAGAATTACTGCGATTCAGACGTGGCAAAATTTATTTTTAAATTGTTGATCTGCTAAATGGGTATATAATTAGTTCTTGGCGGTATATATGACAATCTATGTGAAATCTTATCTAATCCTCTAAAGATATACATTTTGCACAAGTTAACAGTGAATTGTGCTGACTGACGTATTAAACATGAAGAAACCGAAAACAAGTTCAGAGTTAATTTCTGATGTTCTGTCTGTAAGAATTACTTCATTAGGGCTGTGGGTTCCACACACACGCACAAAAAATAAGTATTTTAAGTTCAGCAAAAAACTATCATCACAAAACTTTGAAAACACAATGAGAGGCCTTTGCACTACTCTCTGCAATCCTATTTCTCTATCAAGTAATCCTGTTTTACTGTCTTGCATAATTTACAATTTTTAACTAATGTAGAATGAAAAGAACGAATGAAATAAAAAATACATATTAATAACAAGATGTTCTGAAGATGAAAACATGGCATCAAAAATATTCTTCTTGGGTAAACGTGCTGTCAATAAAAATTTGCCTTCTCATTTTTTTGTCAGTTGCAGCTTTATCAATTCCAGCTATCAAAATATTCTAAAATATTTTAAAATTTCAGAGTCAGCACGTCCAAAAAATTGACAAATAACATATAATATTATAATATATATTATATATGACCTATTGCCAAGCATGGACTGTTGAAATCTATCATGACAATTTCCACTGGATGGTGACACATTCAACAGACTGTATCTTCAAAGCTACAATGAATTTGTAATTGCTCAGTAATTTATCAAACATAACCCCACTGCATAACGTTTCTTTTTTCAATATATTTCTTGTTAAATAAAGGAAAAATAATAGTGCAGAATCTGTTTTCCGCTTTCTCAGTCTGATATCACTTTCATACTATAATTTGACAGGAAATCAAGATTAAAAAAACAAAGTTGTTAACATTAGCATGTCAGCGCTTTTTCCACTCCTTTAAAAACTCCCATACAAACAGGTCTTTGTTGAACACTAAAAAGAAATATAGGAACTTATCTGAATAAAGATACTATATATCCTCCTTACCTGAGATTTGCCATGAGTTTGACAAGAAAATGTATGTTAAGTTAAACATTTTTTAAATGCAAAGCATGTTCATCAGATCTGCGTTCAAGTAAATTTTACCAAAGAATAAAGAGCTTTAGCATGTCTTATAACATCTGTCATATTTTATTATCCTACTCTTCGATGCCCTATTTCATGATAGATTTTTTCACTTAATTTACACTATGATTTTACGATTCAACTGTCTAAAAAAATAGTTTCCCTTTTAGTAACCAACTGCCCTGAAAGTTTGTGTGCTCACAACTAAGTCATTCATATATATGCTATATTCACTACATTGAAAATGATTAGAGAGATCTGCAAAATGCTTATTTTTCACATGACCTATAGGATTTTCTCTTATTTGGCAATGGTATAAAAATTAAGGTTAAATTCTTGTAAAATGATTGCATATATGGTGACTGTTACATGTATCTATAGAATAATTTTAAAAGCTGACACTGCAGCATTCATTTCATACTGATAAAGTAAATATCTGCTCTTGAGGGAATGCAAATTAATGCACTTCCATAAATAAAACAACAAGCAAGCCCCATATCAACTAGATCTGTTAATCTCTTTTCCTTGATAAAATAGATTGTCATTTAGTAAACATGGTATATTATATGACCATTTTTATGGTCATACAATTTCTGTCAAAAAAAACCCTGAACATTTGGGTGGGATTTATTTTCAGTATAATAAAATGTGATTAAAAACTATAAACTATTGACGAGCAAAGTGAATAAGAAACAAAGAAAGTGAGACCTAAAAGATAATGTTTTTGTATTATTTTTATTGAATTCAATACATATTATTAACACTGTCAATGCTATGCTGATCGTTGCTGCTTTGCCTTTACTTTAACAAAAATCCTTGGCGAAGTGCAAGTAGGAATGAGAAAGAATCTACAAAGTCCTCATTTTTTTTTCTTTACCTCACAATACATATTTTGAATTTGTCAGAAATGCTACACTCCTGAGTATAGCTGGAACTGATGCTTACTTTCCTAGAAATATTTCTTAATACTATGAATACATTTTCTAAAGCAAATTTCCTATAAGGATCAACGAGCTTTGATGCTATATTCCCTTAAATTCAAAAGCTACTGTACATGTACAGGTCAAATGAAAACTGTATCAATTGCCCTGAAATTGTTATTTGGTCTGTTTTAGATGTTTGATGCTTATTAATATTACTACTACTATAAACAGATATGCATCATAGGGCTAGATTATTTATGGCTGGACTGTGCGTTTAAAAATGGGAGGGGGGGGGGGGGGTTACAGCTGTGGGGTGGC
Organism: Peronia peronii; assembly: GCA_039654565.1. Classification (NCBI taxonomy): domain Eukaryota; kingdom Metazoa; phylum Mollusca; class Gastropoda; order Systellommatophora; family Onchidiidae; genus Peronia; species Peronia peronii. The sequence continues at coordinate 7,284 of JBCEWB010107576.1, read as the reverse complement.
AAGGGGGAGGAGGAAGAGATTATTGAATTGTACTGATGTCCGAGAATGTCACTCTGGAAATCAGGTGCCGGTGTCATAGGTAGCAAAGCAGATTTACTTGTGGATTTCAACCATAGACCTTTGTGTAACAATTTGCCTAAGCTATGGCAATGAAAAAAAGTAGACTTACCTTAATTTATTTTCATACTTTATGAGAGGTCAGTATGTCATCTATATAGAGTTGGAGAAAAAGTGAATCCCTTAATAAAGTCTTCAGACTCTTTCATGAGCAGTGTAATCCACAGGAAGGCAACCTAGATCTAGAATCTAGATCTATCTCTTGTTTTAGATTTACATCAGAACGATGTTTCGATTGTCTAGATCCATAGACTATATCTGGCAGAGCTACTGAATCCCATCTCCCATATAGCTCTTGAATCTAATGAGCTGCTTACTGGGTCCGGTGAGAATCTGATCGACGTCTAGTAGATCTAGTAGACTAGTGATAACTCTCTATGAATTTAACGAACGAAACAAGCATTTCATTTCGATCTTTCTGACGATATCAAATGTCACACTTCACAACTGAGCGACGCCTAGGCTTCTAGATCTAGCTTTCATTAGAATACAATATGGGCTACAGTTCACGTTGGGTGTAGAACTGCATAACAGTGTTAAGTCTAGATCTAATTATACTCACTATCACTCATCTGACTGACGACGAGATTCTTGTAGGTCTACAACAATAACACTAGATCTAGGATATCATCCGCAGATCTGGACACGAGTTCGTAAACTGCACATGATCGAAATGTAATGACGGATTCCCAGCTTCGAAATCGAACAACATACAAGGAGATCTAGATCTAGATTTAGATTCAAGATCTAGCCTAGTCTAGAACTCAACAAACGCAAGTCAAGCCTCACAGGCCAACGACCTAGTTTTAGCTGATAGATAGCCTTATGAATGAATAATGCCAATTCCGGTAGGTACGAGCAGAGCGACGAGAAGAGACAGTAACGTACCCTGATCGGAGTCGAACACAAACAGAGACAAGTGGAGCATGGGGATTAATATTTGATGGTTTGAATATAACATCAAGATCGCATGGTTCTATCCTGTAGCGAAACATTGTTTCATCATCATTCTGCCATTGTTTTGTCCCCTTTCTGGCGTGCCAATGCGGATGCAACAATAAATTGTTCTGATTAGACAGATCTATCATATTTATAATCGACGGTCACAATGACATAATGACACTAGATCTAGAATCTACTAGAGTTTTCTAGATCTAGACTAGATCTAAATCTAGTAGCTAGAGTCTAGATCTAAGCAAAGAACAAAAAAAAAAAGCAGCACCATTGGAAATTAGAGCAACTTCAAACTGTAACACAGTGTCCCGGAAGTCTGGACATATAGGAAATATGATTCATGATTGTAACGTTTTTGTAGAGTTAATGCATCGGCTTCATGTGAATTTTATAAAGTGCTTTGAACATTGCTGCGCATCAGAAATGGTGGAAATCACATTCAAAGTGTTGTTTAAATATTAGTATTTCAGTTAGAACTAAAATGTCGTGTGTACTTTTTTCTTGAAGATACGTATTTTGCCTGTGTATCCAGACTTTCAGGATGCACTGTAGTCTTCTTTTATTAAATATCTGTAGGTTTAAATTTATCAATAGTTACTACAAGATATGCTCTCTGATCACGTTATTTTTTTTCATTTTATTTTATTGCAGATGTGAAATAAATCTAATGTCAGAGTCAGATCAACAAAATGTCGAGTGATGAGGAAGATTACATGTCGGATGCATTTCTACAGAAATGGTATAGAAAAACAACACACTGTTTGTACCGATAGCATTTGTATGATGTAAAGAAATTAGAACATGTGATGAGAATGCAGTGCTATAGTTACTTTACTCAGCAATCCTGTGGTGACGGTTATCTCCAGATAAGCCTTATATTTATTCTAAATAAATATCTTGGGCTAAATACAGATTATAGATCTAGGTTCTGCTCAGTAGCACTGCAAATGATGTCTTAGTAGTATGGTCCTCTTGCAGCACTTGGAGTCTTTGGTAGGTTAGGTGATAGTGATGAGAAATTAATATATTTAATAGCAATAGCCCCACTCTGGCTTGGACTTGTACGTTCTGCCCATGACCATAGGACTGACGATAATTCAAGGTAGAACAGTAACATTAATCTAATACAAATCTGTATGAATTGGTCTGTCCTTCTTTCATCCTTTGACTTATTATTAGTTTTATTGTCTCCCAAAGAAGCAGTTGACAAGAAAATAAAAATCAAAGCACATACAGTATTCAAAATGTTGAGATAGCTGTCTCCAAAGAGTGTTCGAAAATGATGGTAATGGTGATTTTTATACTCTGTCCACAGATAATTACAAATATACCAAATCTCTTTTTAATGGTATCAAAACATGACTGTTTATAGCTAGACTAGCAACATAGCAAATTTTCTGAAAACATTTACATAGACTTGTCCTTTGTTTAACATTGATCTTATATGGTCCCAATTGATTTTCTGTTTTTGTTCATTTTTTGCTTATTCACATACTCTCTCTCTTCATGTGCCAGGTCTGTTGCAGACATCAGCGATCATGGCCTTCCATTCCTCTCTGTTGTCAGTTCTCCTGATGAGTTCATTGTTGGGGGGTTCTTTTTTCGTTGCGTAGCTATTCAGACTGTCTATGTATTTTGTGCGTTGTCTTCCTCTGCCTTTGATTCCACAAATTTTTCCTCACAATAGTTGTTTTTCCATTCCATCACCTCTGTTCATGTGCCCAAAAAATCGTAGTTGTCTTTTTCTGATGGTTTTGAGTAGGGATCTTTTGTATCCGGCCATTTCCATTACTTCTTCGTTTGACGACTTCTCAGTCCATGATATTCTCACAATTTGTCTGATATACCACATTTCTGTATTCACATACAGCACAGACATAAGACCAGGTCTTGGAACTGATCAAGCCCGAAAGAAATATGAAAAGGAAAAGCAGGAGAAAGAGGCAAATATGAAGAATGCAGTTGTGCCAAAGAAGAAACTGGAAGCAGACCAACGTGAAATGGGTCTTAAGACAAGCATCTCAAGTGAGAGCAAAGGTTTTGCACTACTGCAAAAGATGGGATACAAACCAGGGATGGGTATTGGCAAAGAAGGTAAGTAAGAATTCTAGGGGAATATTAAATCATTATAATTTGTTTTAGAGACCGAAGGGGTTGGGGGCCAAATAACAACCTTGTTGTGGCAAGATGATGATTGAGCTAGTTTTGGGGAGAGAGAGAGATGGTTGTTCTGGCACATAGTGAAGGAGAAACTTGATTCACTAAGTGCTGAAATCTACAAGGAGTGGAAATGTAAATGGCACATGGTGATCAGATTCAAGTTTTGAGAAAACTGGATCTTTTGATTATATCTTCCTGTCCTTTGGTAATTACTGAAACTAGACTTTGGACACCTTTTTGTTTGTATTCTAGTTCCGATTGGGGGACAGTAATAAAAGAAAAGGCAGCAACAAGCTACTTTCATAGCAATGTGTATAACACATGCAAAAATTAAAAAATCATTTTAATACTACATTTCCATTCTTCGAATGTAGTGCCCAAAATTGTTACTTTCACAAAATGCATGTTTACTTCATAATTAAAGATAAAATGTATCCAGTAACAATCATTGTACTGAAATAATTTGTTACGGCAATAGTTTCAGACAGATGAGAAATTGCATGTGAACTTTTCATGTTTTTTTAGAAAGGACTTTGTTCAATGCTACTTTTCTGACAAGCCATTCATTGTGATTGGTTGTACGTACTGCCATGTTTTGGAGAGGTCTGCTGTAGAGAAATGTCTTCGTTTATAAAGTAATTGCTGATAAAATAACATCAGGAGTAAAGTTTTCTGGAACATAAAACTAAAAGAATAATTATCTCATACAATCACAGATCGAATAAGTAGTTGAAAACCCGTACATTAAGGGTAACATTATTTAATTACTAATTTTAAGTGTGTACTGGCATCTTGACTGCATCTGGATGATATAATTCAACTGAAATAATTGTAGGTCATCAGATGATGAAATAATTAATTACAAGTAAGTAAGGAATTAGTAATGTATGAGAAGATGTATAGCAATAATCATCTAGCGTGAGCCAGTGAAATTAATAGTTCATATTCGACTAAGCAAAAACCTGGAAATCCCCGCCGGAGTGATTGTACCCTCCTGCTAAAAATAGAACACTCACTGATGTTTGTTACCGCTCCACCACAAGATCAGAGAACAATTATCACCAGTCCCATGCATTTTTATGTTTTTCTATGTCAGTGGTAGTGAACAGTTTGGATGTTTGTACCCCCCCTACTAAAATTAGACAGGGATTTCCAGCCGTTCGCTTGGTCGAAACAAATCTATTTGTGAACAGTGAAGGAAAAGGATGGACAGCACATCTATGTAACAATATATGTTCTCACTCATACAATAATTGCCTATGTCATTATTTGGCCAAATTAAGCTCAGGCCATAATTGCATACTTTCAGTCTTTTACTACATTGGTCTTGAAGCAAAGTTTCCAACTTTAAATTTCATGTTATATAATGAAATGAAATATTTTTCCCGTTCTCTCAAAATAACTAAAAATAACTTAAGTCAATTATTTTATGACCATGATGATGTTTAGTCTTATTAGCGCCCATTACAAATCAGAAATGAATAGAGGATTTTGTGAACTACATGTAATAATTATAATGGTTTTTTATTTATTTTTTTTTATGATGTCAATCCCAGGCAAAGGCAGAGTGGAGCCAGTTCCAATAGAAGTGAGGAGTGGGAGATCAGGCTTAGGTCGGGATACAGAACTGAAGAGGAAAGCAACAGAAATGAATACGATGAGAGCTCATATGACATTCAAAAGGCAGAAAGCAGAGGAAAAGCGGAAAGAAACGTTTGTTGGCAGAATGAGCGAAAAATTCTCTGGAAGAAATACAGAGAGAGATTTGAAGACAGCACAGAAGGCATGCTTGCAGCTGGATCAGCGACAGGTACACCATTAGTAAAAATTTAGCACAATATATTATCCAAGGCATTCCATGTAAGTGTGACATAATTATGGTCATTCTGCAATGGCTTATAAAATATAAGTCTTTTTTTTTTTTTTTATGTGAGTTATAATACCAGCCTTTATCACCTTTAAACTATTACAGACCTGCCTACCTTCCCGCCGTATGCGGGATGATCATCCCGCATTTCGACTCACTATCCCGCGATCCTGCGCCGTGAATAAAAATTCCCACATTTGGGCGAATTCGGATATTTTATAGTAGTTTTTCCGCATTTCATGCTTTGGCATCATTCTGAATGCGGCCTGAGTAGTTTTCACTCAGTCAAGCAAGAAAACTAACTGCGTTCTCCCATTTGTTGCTATGGGCAGTGGTTCTGCCTGCTGCCGTTGCCAAGGCCTGTGTCTGTAGGCCAACAGTACATGATGTAGCCCAATCCGGACATGTAGTGTTATGTATTACACCCCGTTTGTCGCGCCCTTATGCTAAGTGGTCGTTCACGTGCACCCGCCATTCATGATCTGATCATCGCTTGGCCCATGATCGCTCGTGTAGTTCCCTTTTGAACCCAAAATCTTAATTAACTATGGTGTCTCATCCCGCCCCTCGTTTTATGTTTTCACTTTCAGTCTGCTTGTTGCCGACTACAATGTAAATGATGTAGATTCATCCTGGGATCTTTCACTCAAAAGTCAGGTCGGATGCCGATGACCAGTTTAGCTTACGCGTCTTTACGCATACATCATCAGACAGAAGATGACGGGCTGCCCATAATCATTGCATGCATCATCTGTAAGCCTACTGGTCTTCTCTGCTTACTTTACGTAAGAGGGATGGAAAAAAAAAAAAGATCGAGTCTCGGCGATTCCGACATAATTTTGGTGTGAAATTTGAACGGCCTGTCAATCTATTCGAATGTCCCTGCCAGCACTCGTGACGGAGGTTGTCTCACTCACTGGCTATTTCTGTCTATGAAATGGCTTTTATGCCTACTTCTTTCTGTGATAGCTATCACTATCACTGCCAGGATTTAACCGCTTCACTGCCATGCATCAGTTATAGATGTCCTCTCTCCATCCACTGCTATCCCGCACCTGCACTCAGTCCCGCCAACTGTGTGAGCCCACCGGCACTGTCCTCTATTTTCCCAGAGGCAATCAGATCCCTCAAAAATCCATTGTTCAGTATTACTAATTGTTACATGCAGAAGCAGATAGATGTGAAACGCCGGTCAGTTGCCGGAGCATTGGATCAAAGGGAAAACGGGGATGTTGGGTGGCGGGCTGACTGTGAACCTACCACATACTCCCCTTCCCACCCTACAGTGAAGTGGTAACACGCCTTCTCCTTCAGAAATGTACGGCACAAAAGAATAGAAATTTGTGCAATGAATTTTCAAAACTTTTGTGAATAGTGCAAAATGCACTAGATCTATACTTGAATTAAAGTAAAACTGTTCACAATGTTATGGATCTACAAAGAACGTAAGACATGCAGATCTAATTTATTATGTATATTGAATGAAACCTTAAGTTCACATGTGGATGTTCTATTGGTTTGTTATGTAATACATAGTAATTGTACTAGGTAGAAACTATGGGTCGGTATATTTCCCTCCTTTTCCCTGATTTTCCCTCCTTTTTTAATCAAATATCCCTCCTCTGCTGTTGTGAAGGTAGGCAGATCTGCTATTACCTCTAATTTAACAGTCATTGTTCTGTTTCTCTATTATGCTACCTCTAATGTCATCAGTCCTCCTTTGTGCAGAACAGTTGTTGTCTGTGGAATAAATTTTGCCTGACTGTTTCTCTCCTGAGCAATGCATTATGTATGGTCTGATCTGCATGTATAGTCCCACCACCGTCTTACAATAATCTCATATACAACTGTAAACATGAAAGTTTGTGGTTGATGTGATCTTATATTGGAAATTGTCCATTTGTCGAAGTGTAGGTGACATTTAGATCATCAGTGAAGTACATTAAAAATTATTCACATTTTTAATTTTGATGGTTCTTTGATGTCTGCTGACAAGCTGTAGATCTGACTAAGGAGTAATTGTGGACCACTTAAACAAATTTTAGTCGCCCATCCATGACAGTTTGTGGGGAAATACACTCTAACACGGTTAGTAAGAAAACGCTTAATAAGAAACTTGCGTTATTAAGAAAGAATCTTTGGGAACGGCTTTTTTGCTATGTAATTTCTTATGCTTACAAAGAAAT
>JBCEWB010107565.1:0-10478 GCA_039654565.1 Peronia peronii | reverse complement strand
CAGAAACTCCTGCGATTGTCCACCCCCCCCCCCCCCCCCGCCTCATTCCGTACGGCTTCTCTTCTGGTTCTGAATTTCATTTTCCAATGTTCCATCCGTCTCACACACAGGATCCAGATCTTACCACAAAGACACGTGATCTGACTGGCTGTTGGTTGAGAGATGTACTTAATAGTTGACAAGCTTACAGAGCCAGAACTGCTCAAAACCCAGACAGAGGTTTTAGTCATCCGGCTGGAAGGGCTAACTTACATGATATAAGTTATACACCTAACAATATGTGTTGTCAACAAGTTGCACGTTACCGTCTGTCTTCCAGTAAATGTGTCCTGGTAGTTGAACTTGGCATCTGTCGTTGTATCATTTTGTTTTTTCCTATGATACGACTTTCATAGTAATGAATGCAGTGGAATCCTTTTGGCCAATGCCTTGTTGTTGTGGTTCTTCTTAAAGTTGTTGTTGTAGCTAATATATACATAACGTATATTGAACACGATATTTCCATCTGTTCAAGGAAAAAGTTCAAAATTTTCTTTGGTCCTCTTCAAGCAGAGCGTTAGTGTTTTGTTATTGTTATTACTATTGATGTTTTTTTTTTCTCCACCCTTAGGCCTTTTGTTGTGTGACTGAAGAAGGATTCTCTTATCAGGAGAGAAACGTAAGGCGCTGATTAAAGAGGTACTTGAAGGGCTGAGATGTCGGACGAGCAGCTCTCGAGTGCCTAACACCACGGACGAATAGCTTGTCCAGCAGTTTTCTGTTTGGAATATATGGAGGCCCCCTCGGGTTGCCAAAGACAAGCCTTGGGAAATAATGACCTTCTGTTACACTTGACATGAGACTTGAAAAACTTGTCAACAACTGAATGAGATCGTGACAACAACACATCTCTTTGTAATATTTTTCGGAATTCATGATCTCGGCCTAACTCTAAGCTATCGCTAACCATTTTTTATAATCAGAGGATGTAAAACCATGAGTTCCTATCCTAAAGGTCTGCGATGTTATTACAGTGGGTGAGGTGAGGCAAATTAAAAAAGATTACATTGTTTCTGTGTTTTTGTGTACACATGTGTATTTCCTATCTCCAGATGTGACATTGTCTGTATGTCTGAGGTGCAGTTGGGGGAGGGGAGCTGGTTGGAAGTCAATCAACATCCCCTTAATATGCACCGTACAGAAAAGATTCGAAATCACCGGTGTCAAATGTATTTCATGTTCCCGGGTAAAATGTCTGTACGTTTATAATACAATCGGTACCAATATACGTCCTTTTTCTCTGAGGGAGACCGGCATGGAACTAGCCATTAAATCTCTCCAGACTTCTATCACAGAGCTAAATGATACATATGCAGTTCAGATTTCTTTTTCTATTAATGTACGGGTAAGTGTGAGAGGAAGTAAGGGTTAAATGTTATTTTTGTAAACTTCTAAGCATCAGCTGCATAGAATACGTCACCAACGAAACAACATGGAGCAGACATGATCTTGTCAAGAACTCTCAGCCACTGTAAGACGCAGGAAACCTCAGTGGTACGGGATTGTCTCGCCATGCAACGGCCTAGCCGAGACCGTTCCTCAGGACACACTAAAGGCAAAAGAGAAGAATCGGACAGGGGAAGAATAAGTCAATTGAATGATAGCCTCAGAGAATGGACGTGAGGCAGGTCTGCCATGACCTAAAGCGACGATTACGGTCTTGGTAAGCCTTTCAACCTCCCGAGGGTGGTTATCTCGCACCCGAACCCAGATCTGAGACAGAGATGGAGGAATGTGTCGCAACCAGTACATAAGTCTCCTCCACTCTGAGTTGTCCCGACGACACTATCGTGCGTTACGGAACCAGTAAAGGGTAAAAAAAAAAACAACAACAACAAACAAACAAAAAAGAAAAAAAAAGAACAGAAAAACAGGCAGGTGTGAAAGGGTTAAATTAGGAAAGGGAAGGAGGAGGAGGGCAACTGGTAAGGAAAATAATATCTGTAACTGTTTTTCCGAATAGTCCAGGACATAAGAGTCGGTTGCACAATCTATATGTGTATGTGTCAGTGTGTGTAAATGCGTGAGAGCGGGCATATATATATATGAATACATAATATGTACGCAGTTTGTACGTAAATGTGTGTTCTGTTTTTCAGAGACCTTATAATAGAAAAGACAACGGTGGCGTGGAGGACGTGATGCTCATAAAATAGAAAACGTACATTTTATGAAATTGGGTAGATGACCTAATAGTGTCGATGATGACAACGGCGAGGAAAAAACAAAAGTGCACAGAGCTGAGCTCGTTAGATAGGTGGAAGAAAGAGAAGAAGGAAAATAGAAATGAAATCTCATTTATCAAACCAGATCAAAGAAAAATGGAATATCTTAAACGAAAAAAGCGATGAAGAAATCGTATCGTTCCGAGAAAATCTACCGTGACACTTGGCAATTATCATATGGTGTGGCTGATATCACGGCCGGGAGATGATAAACGTGCTGAACGGCTAACCCGACTTAATATATGGCAGGAAGAATAGAAAGAGAGAGAGAGAAAAAGAGAGAAAGAGTGAGGATGAATGTATTGGATCACCATCTGACTGGTTACATGGCAGTGGCGTGAGAGAAAAAGAGAAGAAGAGAACGAAACAGGATCAGAGAGAGAGAGAGAAAGTGAAGAGTGAAAAGAAAAGAAGAGAGAGAAAAGAGAAGGAGAAAGTGGGGTAGTTGACATTAAGAGGAAGAGTGAGAGACGGAGAGAAAAAGAGAGTGGGAGAGAGGGAAAGAAGGTGGGAGTAATTGAGAGAAACGATGAGAGAGAATGAGCAAATAAAAAACAGAAAGAATGAGAGAGAAAGACAGAAAAAAGAAACAGAAAGGAAGAGAGTGAACGAGTAAGAAAGAAAGAAAGAAAGAAACAAACAAACAAAAAGAGAGAAAAAAGAGAGCAGCCTGTGCAGAAAAAAATTCGGCAGTTGAAAATCTGATCAATAGATTGACGGATGGAAGGAAGGCAGAAATGAGTGAGAGAAAATGAAAGAAAGGAAAGAGTAGCCCAGCCACTGCTCGCGAATTGAGCCAAAAATAGACAAGAAACTGTTTACATCGGAGACTGATCCTCTCTATGTGTGGTGATTACAAAGAGCTAATACCTATATCATGGATGGAATGTCTGCTGTAGTCAATGTACTCTGTAGAGCGAGACCCATTAATACATTACATGTAGGCCTATGTCATTTTGGGATCTTCTGAATACCTTTGCATAACGTAGAAAAATGATTCGAGCTATGAATTCTATGCCATTGATTAAGCAGAAAGGTGAGGAGGGTGTCTGAAATTGTTTTTTTTTGCTCAAAATATTCCTTTTTTTTTTTCTTTTACAAATTCTGCCTTTTCCTGTATAACATATGGCGTTAAAAAGTTGGTTTGTTCATTCTGTGTTGTAAGGTTGGTCATGCCAAGGTTGATCCACCCCTCGCTCCCCCTCCCCTCCCCACTCTATTATGCAGGCTCTGGCTCAGTCGGGATTCTATATGCAGTGGTAGATCATCAACATTTCTCTGACTACGGGGAAATGGCGCATTTGATGGCATTTGATTATGATCTCCTTCACTAATATCTGGAGCTCCAGTGCCAGAACTGGACACTTGCTAACCATCTCTGGCACGGATAACACTGAAAATCATCGACAGCGTTCGTCAGGGCCTCTAAAAAAAAAGACTTCCCGAAGCCTCATGAAGGTGGAATATGCCCTGTTTCTGCTGTTTCAGAGTGCAGTGGTAGACCAACAAAGATAAGACATTCTTGCTTTTGACCGACGAAGACATGGTGGCCATATGTAGGCCTCCCTGGACCCTGAAAGAACTCTACGGGAGCCTATTTTACCGGATAAGGATAAGGAAGCAAAAATGGAGGAAAATGTGAGTAGAAGCCTCGGGAAAAGGCAAAATAAACATAGAAGTCATGGAGGAAATTCTAATATGTGAAGCAGGTATGTTTTAAGGTTGAAAGCGAGATCAAACTCTCCTTACGACAGTTTTTCTTAAGGAAAAAAAAAAAGCTTTAAATGCGTTTTCTCAAAAGGAGATTATTATAGCTCAAATATCCCAGCCACAATTTGATTTTTGGAGCAATTGCCATGAAATAATTTGGCATGAATAACAAAAATTATCAGAGGGGATTTTTATGTTATCCCATTTTATATTTTTAAAGAATTTAAGGTATTTAGGTCACGTTTTCTGAAAATCTGTGATATTTAAACACATCGATTTTAAAAATTTGCGAAAAAAACAAAACTAAAGCAATTATCCAGAATCTTTTGGGTGTATTGTTTGTTACTAAACTGAAAAGAACGTTCTCAAAATTTCAAGCAAGTCGGTTGAAAAATGTACAATCCTATTTATAGTAAAGTTATATTGGGTAACACAATTCAAGATGGTGGTCGCTGCTATGGCTAACATGGGTGATTTCAACTGTTTTTCTGTTATTCTCCTCTAATTGGATCATGCCTAATTCGATGGCAATGGCTAAAATCATCTCCCTCCAACTGTTTCCAAGATGACCTCTAGAACTTCCTTCTCTCCCCTCCCCCAATCCTCTTGATTTTAGAAGTATCACTTGTTGGTACCTGTTTCAACATGTTTTATTATCATTATTGTTATTATTATTATTATTACAAGTTTATACAAATAAGTCATGTAAGTTAATAATTCTTTTGTATTGTGTCACAGTATAGACCGAGATGTCAGTTGTTTAAAGCTGCAACGATTTTATTATTTTCTAACTGTCTGCTCTATCTTTTGATATCAATGAAGTTAATATACTCTGTTCAGAAAACTTGGGTAGGAATGAATTTCATAAGACTGAACGCTAAGACTGTGCTAGATGTTTGATATGAGAAAATAACGTTTGGGCACAGAATTATAAGCAGACTGATATTCAATAGATCCGCTAGGGGTGTTTTTCTACGTCCGTCTCCGCAATTTTGATTGGGTAATTGCAATGACAACCATGGCTCAAGAGGAAAATTGTTTGAATCCAACTTCCAAGGCTAGATATGCAACAAAAATTATTACCAGGGGTTCTTACAACATCAGTGCACCGCAATGGAGTAAGAATAAGCATGCTATTTCCACCCGTTTCTTTTGCTAAATCTACACAGTCCAACTTTTCAACTTCAAGGGAACAATTAGAAACTCAAAATGGTGAATGAAATACTTCCGGGATTCGTGACATCACAGGTAGTGAATTTATAGGCACAAATAATTTCTCAGTAAGGTTAACTACTCAGTTGTCTTCAGATATTGTTACCATTTTGTTTTCAAAGCTATACCTAGTCTCGGATAGCCTATTCACGAAGTAATTATGTGTTTGATAAGGATATGAGCGCCTATCAGGCAGCCGCCTTGTATGCTTCGCAAAGACCGTTCATGAGTGTCTTCTTTGGGTCTGTCGGAGTAATAATAGATTGTAAAGCGCTTAGAGCTTGTACTGTATGGGCATAAGCGCTATATAAATACCCCCTATTATTATTATTATTACTATTATTATTAGGTATGGAACGATCTGAATACCATTCTATATCACTCTAGGGATATCCATCTTATGTAAATGCTAAGACAAATGTAGGAACACAAGGTCTTTGACCTAGATCGGTCATTTGACACTTGTAGGATAAACTCTTCAATTTTAACTGACAAACCGCAACTACTCGATGTTTGAAGATGTATCTAATTGTGTGCGTATGTGTGTGTGTTTGATTCATTGCATCACTGTATCCTGAATGGAAAAAGTCACTAATTTTAAAAATAGAAGAAAATGTATATCTATACTGCCATTTTTAAAAACAAAAAGGGTTAAATTCCATTATCTCGGTGATCCCCTAGCATTTCCTCCCTCCCCCGCCCTCTACTTTCCTCGGCCACCTAGTGTTCCATCGTTACCAAAAATGGCCACTATCGCAGCAAAGTATGCAGAATAATAATATCCTTCCTTCCACCCCCCACCCCCCCACCCCCCCACCCCCACAATACAAATACATCACACACACACTCATACACATACATCAATTCATCCCCCCTCCCCTCCCCCACGCGCTTTCCAATTTCCCAATGAGCTTGTAGAAGGCTGGCATTAACATACTGTGACAGAACCGCTTTTTCCTAAAGACGAAACTTAGAGACAATATTTGTTTTTGCGATCTCTCTTGTCTCACACATTGTATGAACAACATGAAGTTCTTGGAAAATGTAGCAATGCATTTAGTTGTCCTGTAACTGTTACACCCTTAGAGCCTCCATGTCAGAGGGTGAGCCACCCCGGGAGGTCCGGCCGAGGAGACATCTCCCATAAGGGCGATACAGTAGAAGTACAAGCCAATTATAACACATGGTGGCTAGAAATGAACATAATAAACATCGTTATGTCTAAGAAAACAATAAAATCTAACAACAACACGAATATCAATTGAAATAGCAAAATTATCATGATAGCAGAAAAATCGAATAAAATAATAATACATCAGAATTAAAAAGACAGTAGGCCTATATATCAGGATGGCTCAAAAAAGCATATGACATTTGTGTCCTGGGACTATTCACCCACTCTATGCTCGTACATTTAGCTAAAGACCAGCATTACTCTTGAACACACATTACACATTAGCAACTAAATGAGCCCCTTTTTTCGGCCAGTTAGCTTGCTTCCCTTTGCCAAGTAGAAGAGGTGATGACAAGCATTGCAAAGAGAGAAAAAATCACTTCACTTAATACGTGAAGCAAAAAAGAAAGAAAAGAAGAAGTTATCACGATGAAAATAATAATAATAATAATAAAAATAGACAATGAAACATTTTTTAAAACATTCATCACATGGTAAAAATTTTTCACAATTTTTTGGTACATATGTTTGAAATAATAAGAGAAAATGTCAAAATGGCTTATTGACTAACCACCGGCACAAATGTAAAGTGTAACATTAACAGTGTCACTGTAGAAAATGCGCTCTTGCATTGTGTGAATAGTTTGGTTAAATGCAAATTATAGTGACAAAAAAATATAAGCTTATCATAGTGTTGGCTCTGCGAGCTTGTGGGTATTGCCCAGCCCCGTGACCAGTTTGTGTTAAAAAAAGAGATCACAAAACTAAATCTCGAGTTGCTCGAAACAGAAATTAAATATTAATGGGAAAAGGAGTTGTCTTAAATAGCGTTATGTTAGTTTTGTGGAAAGCTATATTCAGCTGAGTGGTGATAGAATTTCAAATATGATGAAAAAAAAACTATTTTGTCATAGTATGTTTGAGCAAGCATTTCGGCCGGATTTATTTCGGGAAGGCAAATGCCTGCAGGTGCAGAACGATACTTCTTTCAGACGGCGAGCTATTGCTCTCACGTGGATCACAGCTCACCTTTGCCAAGGAGGATTGAGTGCTTCAGTGTCGCACGTGTCATATGTAATTTAAACATACTTTCACAAAACCCTTTTCTCCACAAAGCTTCCGTTTTCAGGAAATCAAAATGTAGTTTTGCGTGCTCTAATTGAAACTAAAGCAAATAAATTAACATGCTTTTTGGGAAATTAAATGTGGTGGGATGTCTTTTAATACTGTCAAAGTTATAACTAATTATAGAAGAATGAGGTAAAGTAATTGGTGACTTTTAATGTTGTATTTTGAAATATAGTTTTGAATGGAGGGAAGAATAATAGATGCCTTTTAATATTGTGAAAACGTTTTATTTCAATAGTAAGAGAAATAATTAAGTGAGTGAATGAGTGACTGAATGACTGAAGGAGTGAGTGAGTGAGTGAATGAGTGAGTTGGTGAATGATTAGATGAGTGAATGAGTGAGAGAAGGAATGAGTGAATGAGTTAGTAAATGAGTAGGTGAGTGAATGAGTGAGAGAGTGAATGAGTGACTGAGCAAGTGGATGAGTGAGTTAGTAAATGAATGAGCAGCTGGGTAAGTGATCAAGTGAATGAGTGAGTGAGTGGCTGACTGATTGAGTGGGTATATGAATGAGTGAGTGGGTGGATGGGTGAGTGAGTAAATGAGTGACTGCGTGATGGGCATGCGAGTGAGTGAGTGGGTGGGTGGATGGTAGTGAATGAGTGAGTCATGACAAAGTGTGATGAAGAAGGCCATGTGTCCCAGTACGCTAGCCATTTCCCAAGCTCTGTGAGTGATCATCCCTCAGTTGGCGATCTGACAGGATTAGATGAGAATTGGAGCAAACAGTACTAAGTGATCAGATTCCAGTTTTCAGAAAGGAGGAGTCTTCTGTTTCATTTTTTGGTCACTGTATCGATGACATTGCACAAACATGCATCTGAAGAGCAAGAGTGAAGAAGAACAGATTTCCAGTTCCTACTATTTTCAAGTTTACCGTCCATGGCTTTAGTTACCGTTTAGTCCTAAATTTGACTTGTCGAATCTAAAAATATTAAAAGGAAAGCTATTGTTGAACAAAGCAATGATGTGAATCAATGACTTCAACAAACAAAAAGTATATGTCTTTAAAAACCAAATTTCACTTTTCGCTCGATAGCAAAGAAGGATATATCTGTGAATTTCTTCCTTTGGTCTTCACTTCTATTTGAACATTAGTTTTTGTTCTGAGATAATCAAGGAATAGGTAGCACAAAATTAGCTTTGTAAAGCCGGTAGGGAGCAAAACATGATCATAAGAAAGCAAACTGACTTAGTGCCACAATTTCAGTGTATGCCCACCCATCAGACGACACTATGATTATGATAAGTATTTTAGGGTCCTGTAGAGCGAACACGTCAAGATGCAGATTTTTATTGTATTCCTTTTACTACGAAGAGATCAAGAAGTATACATAGAACTGAATTGTATTCAGTTTTGTATAGCAATTTTCCTTTTTCTTTATCTTCTTCTTCTTCTTCTTCCTCTTCTTCTTCTTCTTCTCCTTCATCTTTGTCGTCGTTGTCTTTTCTTTCCCACTTCATCTTCTGCTTTTTTAGTCACGGTGCTCAAAATTCCATTCGGTCTATTCATTCATGATACTACATGTATACAGTTACTGTTATCATCAACATCCCATCATCATCATCATCATCACCAAGGATCATCACCATTTTATAAAAATGTCTTAAAACATTAGACGACTGTCTAGCGGCAACTAAAATCAAATACATTAAAAAGAAGTACATAACAATATGAAGGTCTTGATATAGTAGACATTGAACACGGTGGTATCTCTTGCCAAATTTTCGAACCCTCTTGGTTCTTCGTCAGGGCAGTAAAGAGAAGATATAAACTGTAAATAGGGTATTGCTGTATACGAAAGAAAATGTTAATTAAATACTTAGTTATCGTGCAGGAGAGGGTTTTCAACTTTTTTTTTTTTTTTTAAATAAATGAAGTAGCATATTTTTAGAGTTAGAATTTTACATTTTCTGATTTCCAATGGTCAAATAAATATGTAAAGATTTTCAGTTGTTAGTCCTTTTTTTTAATTATTCGTATAACTTCTTAATATTTATCTCTAAGGGTGACATCACCATATTGTGCTGTCTTTTCCTTTGGAAACAAAGTGTGCTCTCCTGTTGATTAGGTAATACGGCTAAAACCATGAGATCTACTACCAAAGAGTGAATTACACGAATACTCTAAGTATATGCACAATAAAACAACAACCCAAATGTACAGTTGTGAACAAGAATACCTAAATTTCTTGAAGAACGTTTACAGTGTTCCTGGAAAAGTGAACCAGGAATGAGTGGAGAGCAATGCATTAGTTACTAAAATGGAGATCTAAAAAAAGAAAAGGATTCATCTATATTTAACCCTCCACAGACTGAATGACACTTTATGGTCCATATGCACTTAGATGCTAGCTCTAGAAGTTCCTGTGGTGAACCCTACTGCAGACCAGCAATCCTCATGTGACTTATACTATGGTGCGGAAGGTTAAAACGATGCCCTACAGAATATGTTTCAAGGTTGGTATTCTTTGTCCTAATGCTACTCTTATGGTTGGAGAATCTTGTCCACAATGTCCCACGTATTGTTTGTTGCATAACGTACATGTAATGACATAGATCAAATTTATTTGACTACTGCAGTCTAAAGAACTTTTAATGTAATGCTTTTGTTTTGCAGCAGTGCTGTGGATGAAGATCTACCAACATTCGGTCGCATGAAGGCAAGTCATACATTTTGGTTTACCACAAGGTCGGAACATCATCATCGTCATGCTCATTTCGTGGGCATCATCAGCATTTTTTAAAATGTCTTAAAATAAAAGACGATTGTCTAGCCGGCAACTAATCAAATACATCAAAAAGAATCAAATAACAATATATAGAACTCGATATGGTAGGAACTGAATATGTTGACATCACTTAGCCAGATTTTCGAACCAACTTGGCTCTTCCTCAGGGCAATAATAATAACATCATCATCATCATCATCATCATCATTTTACGAAAAATGTCTTAAACTTTAGACGACTGTCCACCGGCAACTAAT
>JBCEWB010107564.1:4406-21116 GCA_039654565.1 Peronia peronii | reverse complement strand
CCCCCCCCCACACAGAGAAAAAGAGAGAAAGAAAAAAACATAAAAACAAAACACTGGGAAAAGAGGAGACAGGCCGAGAAAACAGAATTTCAGAAACTTTGCTGGAAAATGAAAGAAAGAAGAATGAGAATGAGAGAAAAGAGAAATGGTAGGAAGAACAGATTCAGAGAAGGGAGAGACAGAGTGAAAGGTGAGAGGGAGAAGAGACAAAGAAAGAGGTCTAGGAAGACGAGATTGAGTGGGGTGAAGGAGGAACGACAGGGCAAGAACAGCTGTGTGATTGAGAACGAGCGAGAGAAAGAAAGAGAAAAAGCGAGAGAGAGAGAGAGAGTGAAGGCAATGTTTTTGTGTGAGTGTGTGAGACAGAGAGAGAGAGAGAGAAAGGGAGAAAGTCCTGAGAAGAAGCCATGACCAATGACTGCAGAGTACTGGAGAAAGAAAAGAACGAAAGTGCTCTCAGAGAAATGATGAAGGCCAAGGTAACATCCAGGCTATGGAGTGACGTGATCGCAACTTGATTATTGTACAATACTAGATTAAAATGATAAAGAGTGCGGGAAGAATGTCGGCTGTATAACGGGACTACGGATAGTCAAATACCTGAAATACCACCTAGCGATAGTAAGACACAGTATGAACAAATAGAGCACATAAATGGCATAACCGATAATACATTGGCAAATCACCACAGCCTAGGCCCAACATCATCGCCATAAGTCTCACTGTTCCCGTGACAAAAGTCGTTGGTGTGGATGTAGGAGACAACGGTCAAAGATTTCCAGGATCTCGGTTTTCTATTGTTCGCAGAACTGGAACGACATACTGACCGGTCCACTCTTTGATACTATCAAGCCGGGTCTTGCCCGTTATCATATACTATTCCAGCCACATCTCAAGATACAACCCACATAAACTGCACTTTATACAAGCCATAAGTATCTCCCTGTACTCGTTTATACAGGAAACAATCGGTCTGTTTATCGCCTTCCGAAAGAGGATTGGAGGGGTATTTCACAGGGGAGAACTAGCCAAGTCTTGATCAGAAGCATTCCAAACTACCTAATCAGCAAATCGGATAAGATATGCATGCATGTTCACATAAAAATAAACATTCCTTGGCATTACCGCTGGAACGAAGTGCGCCTTCAGCAGTTCCTTGGCACCAAATGTAGTAAGGTGCAGTAACTCTCCCATTGAATCTATATACTATTTTATGGTTGGCAAAGGTACTGGACGGCAAATACTGATACGTTTTCAGCTGTTCCTCGGCTGTGAACTGGTTCAAGGCCTGTAGACGCCCGATAACACGAAATGGTTGCCCAGGCAACGGAACTAAAAACTAATGAGACCTTCGCTGTGCTTGGTGCATATATAAAGACAAATCGCAAACTACTAAAGGGCATCGCTAAATTATCAGATCTATGCCTCAAACTGTCCTCACTCATCCCACCTTCTTCCCTCTGCCCTCCTCTCTTTCTCTTTCTTTCCTTCTCTCTTCCTCTCCTTCCCCCCTTTCTCGCTCTTTCTTTCTCTCTTCCCCCCTCCCCCACCTCCTCCTATGCAATATACATCTGGTATAGCAGCTGCTGCTGGATTCTTTTCATCAGCTGAGACCTGATCTCACCTTTCCTGACATCGCACTTAGTACCTGTAATCAGTTTTACTGACATAGTTTACCTCACCATGATCACGACACATCCCTTCCTCTCCCTCCTCAACCCCCTTCCTGTCCCTAACGAACTGACTATCGAGGAGACGAGAGGATGAATGATGGGTTTTCCCTTGAACAACATAGATCTACTGATAATTTCAGCTGCTTTCACATCATCTCCCGCTAACTGACCAAACCTGACCTGTAACCAACAAACCGTGAGCCAGCCATGATTGATGGCCTTGCTGTGAGTTTGTCAGCCATCAGGAATGAGAAAATCTGTCTAACACACATTCCGCGCTGTATTTGCGATTTTACTTTTATCATCCATTCTGATAACAACATTCCACAGATGGGAGAGATAACGCAGAGCTGAAACGGAACCTGAGCACTGGAGGTCAACAAAGAACAAGGTGTGTGAACCTCTTATATCGGGAGGCAAAATACTTGATAGGAACAGATAAGAAAAGGGAAGAAAATATGACGACTGCACATTCCTGAGATTAAACTTGCGTAGAATTCTAACTATAATCATAGAATTGTAGGAGCTCTTCTGTGTCATCAACGCTCCCCTGTTCACCCCTTCCCCCCCCCCCCCCTCCCTCCCTCCCCCTTCCCTTCCCAGTCACATACATAAGCACGCTGCAACCGCCAAGTTCAGAAATTTGCCAGTCTTCTTTACACAGTTAATGTGCAATAGCTCATAATTGTATAATTAACCATAAATTACAAACCTTTAATCCTGTCTAGTCCTCCCCCTCCCCCCCCCCTCCAAACCTACCTCTGTTTTTACACCGTGCATCATGTACTCTCTGCATGCCCTGAGCTGTTACTGAAATAGAATCCAACTTGAAAAAAAAGACAGTCAAAATTCAGCAATAATTGTGCGAAGTCTACAACTGGCATCATGCCGGGATTTGTCGCTGGGACAAGAACAAACATTTCCTTTTCCTTCAGCTGACAGCTCCGAGCCTGCGAGAAACAACAGCTCTCATTTCCATTACTTTCTGGGAACGTTACAAACTCCACACACCACAGCTCGTCTTGCCTTTGGGGCGGACTTTTTTGGCTCGCCCTGATTAGGGGAAGACTGAAAATATACAGGCTGGGCTAATTTGAACAGTAGACCGAACTGCTGGGGAGAAAAACTGACGAAGCAGTTTGTAAAAAAAATGAAGTAATGCAATAGACTGCGGAATGTGATATTAGAACAGATGAGAAATCACCAAAATCGCGACTGAAACGGCGTTTTGTGGGAGTCCGCTCGTCCATTCAGCCCTGAATCGTATTTTGCTCCACGCCATCGGAAACATTAGGCAGGTGCACAATTAACTGTGATGACGATCTGATCGGAAAAGAATTTCAAAGCAGAGTCTAATTTTGTTATCTTATCGATTCCAACTCCTCTGCCGTCCTGTTCCTGCTCACAGACTATCCTGTTCATTTTGCCTTGATCTGCTGGTTCAATGAGAGATCGTTGTGACCAGCCCTAAAACTTCCCTATGCCAGACACAAGGGATGTTAAGCAGGCAGTGTACAGAATAAACAATAAAAATCATTTCACTTCTTCTCATTCCAAAGACTGATCACCCGATAAAACTGCAACAATAACAAGAAGACATTTCCCTTACACACCAATTCTTCGAAATTTTTCATGAAGTAAATTTTCAAGCAAAGAGAACAAAGGTGTTTTTTTTTTCTTCTTCTTCTTCCTCACATTGTTTGTCCGCACCGTTTGTCTCTGGCAACGGGAGGTAATAGGGCTGGTCAAAACCATCCCCCGTACTCTTCACAACAGATAAGACAGATGGGCTGGCGCTATGACTCACACAATGCAGGTTCACACGGTCACACAGCGCGGACTAGGTGACTCAGGACATGTGCAGACCTCACAACAACACAGGTGATGAGCATTTCCAACCTGGACAGGAGCCAGACATGTAACCGACTGTATGTACCACACAAACTGAATGAAGTCAAAGGAAAACAATCAATGCTGATTAAATTCTATGGCAGACAAATAGATCTATATATACATGAATTAGAAACAGATATCGGTTTCACAGAATTTCACTACCGATACTGATGTCACAACACTCATTGTCAATGAACTCACACCAAACAGCGGAAGATCTGACCTGCTGCTGCCAAGAAAACATCCAATGAAATAAATAAAACAAACAATAACAACAAAAACCGTTTAACACAGAATGCAATCCGGGTGGTAAGTCAGCTTAACAAAACCAAAATTAGCCTACTCAAACATTTGCATTCCTAGTGCTTAAAAAAGTATCACTTAAATAATTCACTCGCAGATTTACATACACCACAATAGCTAACCGACTCACCACACAAAAAATGACCGCAGCACTACTGCTTGACCACACTATCAACAACGTGGAAGTGAAACTGGTTACTATCACCCAGTCAAACTGTTATCACATATCTATTTCACTTTCCTATCGCTTACAAGAGTGAAGAAGGAGGTGGGCTCTTGAACCTCCCTAGCCTGCCACTCTCCCCCGAACTGTTTTGACGGCTGTGTGCGCTGCTGCCCGCGGTGAGCCAGATGCCATATAGCGTACGTACCCCATTCACAAGTCGAGTCAGGCCCCGCTCGCCTTGGAGAAATCAGGCACGTGAAAACGACGGCTCACGTGTCTCCCGGCCGGCATGAATGCTGTGTTGGCAGCCCCTTGAACTCTCACAAACACAGAGACGAACATTATGTGCGTGCCTGTGCTAGTTCACTACAGTATTGCACGCTTCTATCTCTAATAATGTGTTGATACATTTATCTGTGAGCAAAGCCTGTCTCTCAACTCCGTGAGCAAAGCCTGTATCTCAACTCCGTGAGCAAAGCCTGTATCTCAACTCCGTGAGCAAAGCCTGTATCTCAACTCCGTGAGCAAAGCCCACAGGACTATTATCCTACAAACTGGGCTCACGTGTTCATACTGCGGATGCCAAATTAATCTAGACTTGGACAGGTGACTTGGTTTATGAAAACCCAATGCGCCATAGATACACGTATTTGGCCGGGTGATTGCATGATGCAATTAAGTTATTCATACGATGTGATGTTACTCACGTGTATGCGGGCGAATATCTGTGTCTGTTTGCACTATGACAATTCTGTCTCAAAATAATAGTTTCATCCTATTCATGATCGCCAAGTCAAAATGTTTACTTTACCTTTTGTCCTATCTTGATTTAAATTAACATAAAATGAAAGAGAAATTATGTCATGATTCTTCTCCCCTTCCCCCCTTCTTTCCTTCCCTCTGTCTCTTTGTCTCTTTCCTCATTCGTTTCCTTCATTCTGTTTTATCTGCTTTCTCATTTTCTTTGTCCCTCATTCCTGCATACATTAACAATTAATCCGGTGGAATGAAAGCAATGGAAAGTTTCGTTGCTTTTCCTTGTTTTATGATCAACTGCCAGTTTGTTTTTTTTTCTTACCGAAAGTTCAGCGTCACAGCCAACAACAAAGTTAATACGTCACTGGAAAAACATCATTGACAGGATTTTATACTCATGTAACACCCCATTCCTCTCGCCCTGAAAACAGACATTTAAAAAAAAGGGTGGAAGGGGGGAACAGTCGCGGGGAGGGAGGGGAGCGGAAGTGGAGAGAGGAAAAAAATAAATGTGTGGGGGGGGGGGGAGGGGGGGGGGGGTCCTTTCCCATTTGTCATGGCCGTTGATGACTTGCTACCGGTTATTGTTTTTCCTCACCAAACGACAGACAGATGGAACTGCATGTGCTCTTTCATTCACACAAATTCTAGAGTGAGCACATCAGATACATATACTGAGAGAGAGAGAGAGACAGAGAGAGACAAAGAGAGTGAGAGAGACAGAGAGAGAGGAGACAAAAGACAGACAGGCAGGTGTGCGACAGACAGACAGACAAGCAGACAGGCAGGCAGGTAGGCAGGCACACACACACGCACGCACGCACACACACACACACACACACACACACACACATACAGACTTGGTTCCAAAATATGCCATAAGATGACGTCAACAGCCTCATGCCTCAGACAAATAAACTCACTGGCTGACGTTCAAATAAACAATAACTGCCTGCTCGTATAGCGACGGTCTGACACTAATTTGGGCTACATACATGCTGTGTACTATGTAGGCTCTGGCCTCTCTAACCCTACACGCCACACCCTTTCCTTCCCCAAGGCCTTTGACGCTCCCTATATCTAAATCACTCTCTCTGTGTCCTACATTATTTTCTCTTTCTCTCTCTTTCCACACATCTCCGTTTTTTGTGCGTCTCTCTCTCTAGAGCTCGTGTGTGTGTGTGTGTGTGTGTGTGTGTGTGTGTGTGTGTGTGTGTTTGTTTCTCTTACTCTACACACTAACAGCATAAATTATTCTCTCTTTCCCTATCTAACATTTACATCATAAATTATTTTGTTTCCATCTCTTTCTCTTTACAAGTTTGTGTTATTCTTTCTATTTTATTCTCTTTCACACTTACCTCTCTCTCTCTCTCTCTAACCCTTCCTCTCATTTCTTCCCCCCCCCCCCCCCAAACTCCCCAAAATCCCATCCTTACACCCATTAATTAACTATAAAAGTATCCAATTCAAACATCACCCCACGCCATACCTTCTTACCATAACATCTTCCATCCAGACAGTTCTACACCCCACACCCATCCACATCCTCACCTGACCTTACCTTTCAGACCCACACACCCCACACAAACCGCGGGCTCGGCTGCATAAACCCAGGATAATGGAATTATTTCTATCTGCACACCCCCCGTATCCTCCCATTTCCTTATCTTAATGACCAGATTTCAAAGATTTCGCCTCTATTGGCTCTATTCGTTTCACATTGGCACTCCATATTGCCCTGAAAAATCCATGCCATCTCCCCATTAACCCTCCTCCCCCCTCCCCCTTTCCATTCAAACCCAGCAGCAGCTCCCCCCCCCCCCCCCACACACACACACAAGGAAGTCAGTTTCACCTCAGCTCACCTTTCTATGTGTAAGACGTTACTACCTTAATCCACAAACCAGAACTTCACACCTCCGTCATACCTAATTCCCGCTTTCATCATTTCTCACTGGTATACTGACCTATTTTTTTTTACTCCCTCCCTTGACGGGGGTTCTTCTTCTTTTCCTCTTCTTCTTTTTCTAATCCTTCTTCGTCTTCTTCTTTGTCTTCTCTCATTTTTCCCCCTGTCCTTCACCTGCTGCCTTCCTTTCTGCCGTACTTTCTTTCTCACAGACTCCCCAAGTGTTGAGACCCTGTAGGTAATTCTGAGCAGATCTAGTTCTCAAACAAAGAATAAAAATATTCTATATTTCACTTTCATATCCCCCAAAGCAATATGACTGGCAGAAATAGAAAAATAGTTGAACTTTCTTTTTTTTTTTTTTAAATGTGTTTTTCCAAAGTACATTAGTAGTGATGGTCCTGGCCATATATTTTAGCCTGCGTAGCCACGGGCCTATTCATAGCAAGTACATCCACGGTCCTGTTCCACTGACTTGGCTCTGCCTTGGGCAGATCTGTCCGAGATGCCTGATAGTCCACCACAATTAATAACCGTCCTATCTCACCAGCTGTCAACGCTAGGGGATTGCCAGTCACTTCTGATAGAACGCCGTCTCTCTCTCTCTCTCTCTCTCTCTCTGCTCCTGGATCTTGAGCCCTGTTTCCTTCCTCTTTCCTTCACTTCTCTCTTCCGTCTTTCCTTCCTTCCTTCCTTCTGTGATTTTCAACCGTCTTCAGTTCTTCTCGACTAGCCTCTTCAGTTTGGCTGATTTGCTACACTCACCGGCCGAGTGTCGAGAGCCATCGCCTGGAGCTTCAGACCAATTTAGATAGGAGCGAAATCAGTTTTAACTGACAGAGAGCTGGGCTTTGCCATTACCGTGGACCTCACTATCAGAGCCAGACGGCTAAACGAGGGACAGCAGAGTGATAATACAGTGGCCGTGCTCTCTTGCGAAGGTCAAGGCGACATCAACCTCAACACTTGGCCAATTATTGCGGAAATGTCCACTATACACATTGCTTGACATGTAGGGGCGGACGTGGGAAAAAAAAACAAAACAAAAAAAACACACCCATGAGAACATTCCCCGAGTAATCACACTGCAAACTACAGCTCAAAAGCTCATTTCACTGTACAGCTTACCATTGCTGTCAGCACAGTGCCGTATCTATCAGTTCTCTCCATTTGCGTCTACAGACAGAAGGTCAGTCGGCCTAATGCGCATGCATATGACTTCATACCGTGCGAACTATAGGATTAGGATTATGATTAGGGTTAGGGCTTACTTTTAAACTCGCTCGAAATCTCCAAACAATATTAACACTCATTCAATTCCTCCCACCCCCCCACCCCCCCTTCTCCATCCCCTAAGCACACGCCCCTCGCGCTGCCCCCCCGGGGACAAGTGAGCTCTCCATATCTTCCTCTGAAGCCCTCCAACCATTACTCATTCAGCCTCTCCACCAGTTCATCCCCAATCTAGGTCAGTGTACTAAATCACTAATCTATTTATCTCTAAACTGATGAGATTTCTGGCTCGAATTCATTCCGAAGGTATAGTAGTCTTGGGCAGTACACAGGATTACAGGAGAGTTCAGTACTAGGATTGGAACATCGTGGTTTGGGAAAGGGGAGGGGGGGGGGGGG
This sequence comes from Peronia peronii, assembly GCA_039654565.1. NCBI lineage: Eukaryota > Metazoa > Mollusca > Gastropoda > Systellommatophora > Onchidiidae > Peronia > Peronia peronii. The sequence goes on along the minus strand of JBCEWB010107564.1, from coordinate 12,781 downwards.
GGGGGAGTGGGCTTCAGTGAACAATTACAAGGGGAAAAAAGACGTATCTGTGTATATCATTGTTTTAGATAATGTGACTGCTCTGATAAATTAAAGAGGGAGAACGCATCAAGCGTTCCTGCTATTCCAGTGGCTTCATAATCACAGTTTTAATAAAGTTATATGAAACTACGTAAGGATGCTGCTAATTAACAATATCGTGAACAAGGTCTTCATCACTGCCTATCTGAAACGGCTGTTGCAACCGCTACTGATATTGTTCGTGCTATATCTGTTACACCCAAGAACAGCATGAATACCTAAATACGGAAGAATATGGCTGCCTACAAATTTATAATAAATCCGATATAGTGACATAGCAGGAAGGTCGTTAAAAAATCTTACTGATGAAGTATGTGAACTAACAGTAGTTGAACTGAAAAGATCCAGAATGGTGGCGACCTGCTTAACCCTAATATCCCTATGCTTCCATTCCAATAGTAGGCGTCGTCAGAAGCATCATCCCAACAGTGGCGTTAGTTGTGATGTTGTGGGCTACGGGCTGCATTTTACGTTATATCGGTAATATTTGCGGGTGAGTTATGATCAACAGGGTTCCAGTCTTATCTGGTAACTACTATACTGAGGATTTTCTAAATATCAACATAAATTCAAGCAATAAATCTGACCTAACATTAGGAAATATTCACACACTGTAAAAAAAGAGAAAGTTTAATAAAATACGAGACATTATTTAGGGCATCTCATGAACAAGGTTTCTTTTTTTTTTTTTCAAACAAAACAAAACAAAACTACACCTCCGATGATAAGCTTTCCAAATTGTATCGTCTTTTAATTATCATTAACAAACCGAACTTTGAACTTCTAATTTAAACATCTCTGGTAAGCACTGCCCTCGATATAAACCAACTTCATTTCAACAACAATAACAAAACAACATAATAATTTTTATAAAATATAAATGAGGGAGAATGATCTTCTAATAAATTTGATTTAGCTCAATACCATTGGGATTGTTCTATGCTGAAATTCTTTCATATTATCATGCCATAATAATGTTTCCAGATTGTTATGCCGCTAGACTAGGACATTTTCCCCCCTCCACATTTGTCTGTTAGAACAAGTAAAATAATTACAGGAAACCAGATCTTTACATCTAGAAAATTCCTATCTTTTTACATGCACATAGCTCTCGCTCCTACCAAGAGGGTTAAGCTGCACTTAGTGTCAGTTCATTATTAATGGTCTGCCCGATGAATATGAGCTATATGGCACTATCTACTATCTGTGGTTATCTGATCGTTTGAAATCAAAATGATATTATTATGCTTGACACAGGACCCTCTTTCAATGGGAACTGTTTTATTATTTCCTTTGTCATACAGTCATGAGAAACGCCAAAAACAGTTAACATTGAAAAGAAGAAAGAAATATTTCTATGCTTGTCATTTGAAAAACTAATCACAAAAAAGGAGAGAGACCCAAGATACCCCGCGACCCAAAGCTGGTAAAGGACTTGTCTTTCTTTCTTTCTAGTCTTTCTTTCTTTCTTTTTTTTTCCTTTCTTTCCTTCTTTCTTTCTTTCTTTCTCCTATTTCAATCAGCTGCCCGCTATGGATGACGACTGCAACTGTTAACAGACAAATACATGTGAAACAGGGACATCGTCTCCCGTGTCTGCTTACCTGAGTCTGTCTCTGTCTGTCTGTCTGTCTCTTCACATCGCACCGTTAAATCAGTTAATCTATCAACAGCTCTGAGCCAATTCTCACATCCGTTAACTACATCTCTCCTCATCGACCCACCCGCCTTATCGCTATCTCAGACTGTAAACAGTCCTGTCTGTGTCTGACATACCGTCCATCCGTCTGTCTGTCCGCTCTTGCGCCCACTCATCCATCCATCCCTCCATTTATCCATCCATCCATTCACTATCCATCCACCATCCATCCAGCCTTCCATCTATCCATCCGTCCATCCATTCATCCCTCTATCCATCCACTCATACCTCCATCCGTCCACTCATTCATCCATCCATCCATCCATTCATTCATCCACCATCCATCCATCCACCCATCCGTCCATTACATATGCATTCGACTGTTATGTCTGTTCGTTTGCTCCAGTTCACTATACTCTCATAATATGTAAACAAAAGAGACACTCCTTTCCACAACCCATCACAAACGTGAGCATTAGGACTTTTTCAATGCAATCGAGAGAACATGCAAGTGGCCTAAGCACAGGACCAATATGTTTACCAAGAGTCCATAACACAACAACATTGCAAGGCCAGAATGCAGACAAGGGAACCACAATGTAGACCACGGCAGCACTAGAACAACGGTATCAATACATCATAAATCTGTCTGGCCAACAATCTATTAGTGCCGGCAAACATCTGACCAGACCCTTATTTATGTTTCATTATCATTCCGTTTGTCTTCCCTCTGTCTTCGTATTCATCCATCAAACGGCTCTCCCTCTTTTCTGGTCTGCTGACCATTGTCACAAGAACTGCCCAGCCGTCTCTCCTTGGTTCTGTACTCTATTCTATGCACTTTTTAAACTACAAGTCGCTCTTCTGCACTTGAGCAACGTTAATGTTATTTTACCAGATTATGCTTCCGGCCTCGTAGATGAAAGAGCCTACCTTCCTGGAAATCAGATCTATCCATAGACACACTAGTATAGAAGACCCAGCGCGAAGGCAGTACTTCCGATCTGTGACTCATACCGAAGAGTTTTAGCTCTAAATTTCTTATCGATTCCGTGTTTTTAGTGTTTTACTATACGCGCTTATTTGGACTTCCCAAATCTCAGTCGGCTCCCATAGTTCAGCCGCACGAGGGTCGCTCAACTCAGGCTATGGCCGCCAATAGCGAAAAGGAGGCCGGGCGGGGCCTAGTTATGCTGCTATGTCTATGAATTTATCATATCGTTTGCCCTGATCTTTACCAGCCACTGTATCGTGACGTCTTTGATACGTTCAAAACAATGCTAGAATAAACTAGTCTTTTTCGGGGCTGATGAGGTGTTATTAAGACAAGTAAGACGCAGGAATTCACCACGTTTTCGCTCGCCAAGCATGTATCATAGAGAAGTTCAATACATGCAACTGAACACCATGGCTACTGTACAATATCAAAGCGTGGTGGCCAAGTAGTCCCAGAGTGCTGCAGTTCCTTACCTCCCCTCCTCTCTTGCTCTTTATCCTCACCCTTTCCCTTTGTTGACGTATATGTACTGATATCAGCGATGCCCTGTTTTTTCTCTCCCCCTGTCTCACTAATCAGCTTCACAAATCTACCTCAGTTCAGGCCCAGCCACCATCTTTCCCCTCCGCCAAATCTGTGCTAAGATAAGGACTTTTTTCCTACTGGTTTTTGTTCTTATGGCTATTTTCTCCTGAAACATTCCACTGCACCTCCATCCCGGTTTTATTTAGCTCTCTCCCTCCCTTCCCCCTCCTCTCTCTCTAAGTCTTTCAGTCCATCCGTCCGTCCGTCCATCCGCCCGTCCGTCCATCCGCTTGTCGGTCTCTGTCTGTCTGGCTACTTGTCTACTATCCGTCTGTCTGTCCATCTGGTTGTATTTCTCTCTCTGTATCTCTTTTTTCTGAGTCTGTCAGTTCATTCCATTTCATCATCTACGGGTAACACATTTTTCGCTGTTTTCCCAGGTAAGCCATTTCTAAACTTCCTCCTCCTCGGATATAGCTCTTTCTTTCTTTCATTCTCGTTCTCTCTTATTCTTTCTTTTATTCTCTTTCGTTTGTTCTCTCTTTCTTTTGTTCTCTCTCTTTCTTTCATTCTCTCTCTTTCTCTCTGTTTGTTGTCATCGAACTGCCAAATCTTACTCACCAGCTGTCTGTTTCTATATGCTCGGCCTACATTTTTCCCCCACTCCCCATTCTCCACCCCCTCCCTCTCACCAGCTTTTGTTCCAGTCCTTGGCAATAATTAGACAAATATTTACGCGTCGGCCTGTGGCGGGGCTGGGATAGCCGAGCTATTTCTCGGACGTGAGTGAGTCTTGAACAGACTCAGAGCCAGAGAGTAAGCAACACGCTGGACCTCCAGCCTGCTATGACAAAAATGCCTTTGCCTTGAAAACTTCTGATGGGAAAAACTTTCGAGATTTAGTCTAGTTATTTCAACACTTAGTGAACAAAATCTAACCTTTTTTTTTATTTTTTAAATTTTTTTAAAGAAAATGAAGTAATGCAACAGTTAAATAAATAGAGATAGATAAAAAAGAAAGAAAGAAAAAAGAAAGAAAAAAAGAAAAAAAGAAAGAATGAAAGAAAAGAAAGAAAGAAAGAAAGAAAGAACATCAACTAAACATTATATTAAAACCGTGTCAGAATTTGGTCTGGAGCTTTTTTTTTTTTTTGGTAAAAATGATCTACTGTCATAGTTCTGCCATTGACAAGTAGGCGTAATCTGTAGGAAGTTGTACCTGAATTGACAAGAAAATGAGTAAACGGCCACGATAAAGAAAGCATTTTGTCCAAGAGTGTCCGAGCTGCAGCAGAGGCCGGAGTTGTAGGCCTGTAGTAGGCGAGCCGTGCACTGTAGTGTAGCGTTGCTTGCACTCACGCGGCGCTGCCCGGGCCGGCAGGCATGCTTGGTGAGTAAACCATAACAATGACAGAGCATGGCTGCTGATGGCTGTACAATTGCTGTTTGCTCAAGCCGTCCGAGGCATGGAGCGTTCGCCAGGGGCCTGCATGCATGCATGTTGCTGCACAGAGGATATCAGAGCTGGTTAAATTACCGGGTGGCGAAAAGAAAGTGAATGGTCATGAGAGATAGACCGAAAAATTAATGGAATGGACATACAGATAAACTGACAGGCAGGCAGATACGTCGGACACCAGTTCAGACAGACAGACAACCAAAGACACAACCAGATAGACAGACGGACAGAATACAGACAGACAAGAAAAACGGTACAACAAACTAAACCTCCAGGAAATCTCACACATAATGAATGGAACTAAATCTATGTACGTCTCCTCAGGCGAATGAAAGGGGGAGGCAGACAACACCCCCTCCAGGCCTCTTCACTCCCCAAAGTAAATTAATGATGGTTATTCTGGAAAAGTTACACTGCGTCTGTAGCCTTTACTGAAGTCAACTCGTGAACAGAAGGACAAGGCAGGGCATGTGAATAATTACAGTTCTATACGACGTGAGCTAAGACACACTAACAAATGGTGCTCTGTGTGTGTGTGTGTGTGTGTGTGTGTGTGTGTTTTGTTGTTGTTGTTGTTGTTGTCGTCGTCGTCGTCGTCATTGTTGTTGTTGTTGTTGTTGGTGGTGGTGGTGGTGGTGTTTAAATCACACAAATACTATGGCAATATCAACTGACAGTGCTGGATGTGATTTTTTTTTTTTTCCTTAGAAAAATGAACACAAATACGAGATCTAAGACATGTTATATTAACAGTGTGCCCTGATGATTTTTAGAAAAATTAACGCAAACCGGGCGGCCCATCTTAACCAAAAAAAAAAAAAAAAGGTTGAAGGGAGGGGGAAGGGGGTGCAAGTTACCTTGGCCGAATGATTTGGGTTTGTTCGAGGGCTCGAGACGGCGGCTAAAAATTAGATATGAGGGGGGTGGGGGGAGGGGAGTTATAAGCAAAGTATACAGTGTAAATCCCCGCAGCCGCACGGTGAATTTTCACTCCACATAATCCCAGTAGATGTAGACTCATCCAGTTCTTCAAAACAAATCGCCAGAACGAAGGAAGACAGAATACGCGTGAGCACATCTGTGCCTGCACTCTCTGCCCGCCAGTAACAAAACAAAGACAAGCGATCCCGTCTGACAGAAAGAGGAAGACAGAGAGAAAGAGAAAGAGAGAGAGGTGGTGAGAGGGAAAACGGGAAAAACACAACACAACAAGACGGAGAGATCTAAGCGCTGTACTCACCCAATCCAACTCCGCCTGTATAAAAAACCCGAGCGCTGCCAAGGTTGTGCGTCAGTGGGTCGTCTCCTCTCGTAGACAGGGTATTCACCAACTGGGTGGTACGCGCGGAGGGTAGGAGTATTTGTAGTAATAGTACTAGCTTGTAGTAGTGATTGTACTGCTTTCGGCAGATGGCACACCACACTGGGGGAAACTCAACACTCTGGTAGTGCTGGTACTCCAGGGTGGGAATGGGAGTGGGGTGGGGGAGTGGGTGAGCGTGTCTGTTTGTAGCGTGGGGTCAGATCGCGTCTCGGGCTACATGGGCGGAGCCATTCACTGCTGGAAAGGGATCGGATTAGTTGTCTGATTTGATTTATTGTTCTTGCTGATGCTGCCGCTGTCTGCCGGGCGGTGTAATCAAAACATTTCATAGCAAGGTTGTGAAACTGTCTCAAATACAAGCAGCCATTCCTCACGCAGATAATATGTTAGACAAGGGAACAGATTTACTACATCAGAGAAATCTTGAAGTTTCTAACTCTGGGCGAGCCAGTCCTACATACAGGTTTCTTTTCTTTTTTTTTTTTTTATGAACTAGTTTTAAGTCAGGACAGGGGAAAAGATGGAAAACATAACAAAATAGGAACAATTCAAAGATAGTCAGATGGGAGTTTCGTTAACCCTAAAACTGCCAAGCCTGTGACCAAAACATCTCACGGTCTCTTCTCTCTCGAAACCGATGACCCACTGTTGATCACCGCCTGCTGGATAACAGAGTTGTCATAAAACCTATTTGAGAAGAATATAAAACGTTTAAATTTTAAAGATGTACAAATATTCAAATGTCGGAAGTTCTACCATTCAGGAGTCTGAGCCAACCGTGGCTTCTGTCACCAAATTACAGTCTCTTTCAGAGACAGGAGAGATTGATGAACTACCTTTAACCCGTTTTTGGCATCATGAAGTAGAAAAAGACAGGGCAGGTCCTTATTTTATGGTCTTCGCCACTGGAATCAATCGGTCCGGAACGATGGCGGCAACAACATCAGAGGCGGAGAACACAGCGCCATTGAGTCAATGAATGGGAAACCAATGGCTGGGATGAGGGGTGACTCATGAGGCGCGCGTGTCAGCCGGTCTGAGCAGCCATTGTTTGTGTCCTCGGCTGGAAGAGTTGGGTTGTTGTCACTCTATTCAGCTCCTTGTTGACGATACTGTACTCGAGGAGTCTGAGAATATTTTGTCAAGGGCTTTACGAGGCCGGCGAAAAGTACCGGCTTGGGAGATCCTTTTCATTAGTCTCACAGATAACAACAACTAATGTCCACATAAGGAAACAGATGATAAATATTGCTTTCATTATGTGAATACCATTTCATCAAAAGACAGCTAGTCTAGATTTCATACATGAGATGATATGTTGCCGCTACTATGTTTACTTTTCAATCAGAAATTATGGCTGTTTAAATACGACAAACTGGATCAACTTTCTACTCACGATCAAACAGAATGTATTCCATTAATTTGTTTCATGTACTACAATTTTTAGAGGTAAAGTAATCAGCACATAACATGTGACGTTGATCATTGCTCTGCACTCTGAAAATTGTATTGTACTGAAAGATATGTGTGCTTCAGCGTGGGTTAAGATCGCGTCTTGAACTCTGTGGGTGGCTACAAAAGAGTAAACTCGAAACAGCAAAGCGTTAGTTATTGATTTGTTATTGTTGTTGTTGTTGTTGTCACTGTTGCTAATGTTCACACAATGATATTGTGACAACGCCTCATAACCTTAACGAATGTATTTCATGCACTTTGTGATACCACTTTAACCACCATGTCACCATCCACTACTGAGGATTGGTTTTGATCAGTCCAATTTCTACGCTATACCAGACACCTGTGAAGGTTGTTTAACAGGCGCAGTAAACAGAGATTTAAAAATAAAGCACTTTTGAGATCTTTGGTGGAAACGTAGTTCATGAAAAAAAAAAAAAAAACACGGTGGAATCATCGGTATTTTTTATGTTTATAATGTGTTTATTGTTAGTTTTATCATTATTATTCTCTATCACACTTTCGAAGTTTGTTTGTTTTTTTTTTTCTTTAAACTGCCCGTTCAGCATCTCTTGTGTCCTGCAAAGTGAAGTCATTGGACTGGTAAAAAACAAACAATCCCCACAAACAGTAGTGGACAGGGCAATGTGAGCACCGCTGGCGAGTACCGACCTATGAGTACGTCTGTGAGCTGGTGTAGCGGAAGGGCCGTCAATCAAGCAGCGGTTTGTATCGCTCACTCAAGCGAGGGTTCTCGTGGTGTGGTATCACAGAACTGAGCCAAACCAGAAAAGCGTGGCGAGAGCTGCCAGAACTGTTTCTTTGTTGTGTGTGTGTGTGTGTGTCTATGTGTGTGTGTATCTGTGATACGTGTGTAGGTATGTAGGTATGGAGG
>JBCEWB010107553.1:0-11921 GCA_039654565.1 Peronia peronii | reverse complement strand
ATCCCCCGATGCAGGACCCGCGAGTCGATCCCGGCCCGTTTTCTCCGTGAGCAGACGCCATACCATAGAGCCACTGCCTCCCCCTGTGTGAAAGGTTTTGCAGATATGATTCTTAGTATAACTTAAGGCGATGGGTTTAGTGAAAGGGGACATAACTAGAAAGTTTCGCAGCATCATCGGATTTATCGGTTACATCCCTTGTTCTGCGAGTGTTGTTTCCTCTTTTTTCCTTGCTCCGGATTCTATGATTATTCAGACAGATGTAAAAATAAAAATACACTGAAAATCTGTAAAAGACTACCGTATTCATTGTCTGGCTCTCTTGACGATGTTGGCGATAAGCACAGGATTTGATAATTTCATTGTCATGCTTTGTGTACGAAAATCCAAGGACATGTAGGAATTTAAATTTACCAATGAAGCCCCACATCTTTGAAATCAAAGGCACCACCCACAGATGTCATGCTTAAATAAACATTTAGCCGCCCCTCAAAAAGGTAAGCTGTCAAACAAACCATCCGGACAAGTGGTCCGATGATATCTGGACTTCGTCACCTTCATTTTCCACGGGGGGAATCTGTTTATTTCTTTTACTAAGTTTCATTGTATACGATGACGCCTGTTCGCCGAGAGTTGGTGAAGGGCATCTTTATCTTCCTCCGAGAGGTTTCCAGCGTATAAAATAAATAAGATAAAAGGAGGTGTGTCAGGGTAAAGCGCTTGACGAGTGCAAATTTAACTAGAGAGGCTTACGCTGGATCACGTCAAAGAGCATGGCTGGGTTCGGGCAATGTCGAAATTACTCTGTTGTACGTCAGCGATGCTTCAGAAATGAGTGTATATCTCGATAAGTGAGCACTAAATCTGAGTTCGAATGGGTTGAATTACAATGTTAATTCAATCATTTATGATAGGCGTCTTCATAAAAAGCTTCAGAGAAAATGTTTTAACATTTTATGATTGTATCTTTAAATGTAAACATACATCTTATTACTAATCTCCTGCGTTGACATGCCCATAAGTAGTTGTAGTAAATATCATTGATGACGAAGAAAACAAAACATCTGAGTAATGCGGTGCTTTTTGTATTTTTCCCAAAATGAATTTTTTTTATTTTTTTTTTTGAAATGCGAACAGGTAAGCATAATTTTGACGGAAAAAGAAACTAAAACGTTAAAGTAATGCCAAGGCCAAGGTGTGACGCATATTGAAATTGTTAAAAGGTTTCTGTCCCTTGTGGACACTGAGGCCCTGAGACTGTAAGAAAAGATTATTATATTCCATTTGTCATCAAAGGGAAATTTCATTCACAGTTGATCAAACATAATAAATATATACGATACATTCACACTTTACATGTGCATTGATAGAAATATTAAACTTGCCACCAGGACAAGACAGATTCAACAAACATTGACTCATCTTGTTATGCGTAGCACTGACGGGCAGGCAGGAAGGTATGAAAAGAATTTCTGTAACGCTCACGATTACTCCTTACATGCAACAAACGCCCACTTCTGTGGTAATATTTCAACTGATTATAAAGTGGATGCATCAAGTCTTCAGGAAATTTGTTAAGCTTTAATACACAGGCCTGCTGATATAGGGCGTAGATGTATCCATGACAACCTTTAACAATTTCTTGACTTTCTTGATATGTCAATTTAGTCTTAATTTGTCATGTTCACGTGCGTATCAAAAGAACTAATTGTGGTTTTGAAAACTCCGCTGGAAAACTTCTCAGGAAAAAGCCTCAGACAGGTGACGGTCTCCAGGGGAAGAATGAATTCTTTCATTAGGTGTTTCGGCCTTTAACTTCCTGACTTCTTCTAGAACCCCCGTCACACCCGATATCCCTCCATCACCTTTATCCCCAGAGAATTTTCGGGGGTCGAACCAGTGCCATTTGGTTTTCGGTCCAGATGTAGTTGACCGTGGTGCTCTAGCCATTCGCCACTCGTACCACTGTTTTTATGGTGTAAACGTATTTTAATAAAAATCTGCCTTTCGTATCAAGTGCTGTTGGGGCCATGTCATTCCTTTTGCACCAAATCCAACAGGAAGAGTTCTCTGCTACTGTTACTAGCTCATACAGAGCGCTTCTAATACTATAGTCACTTAAAATAAACTTCTTCAGTAGAGAATATATAAAAATACACGTAATAGATCCATTATTTTAATCATCAGTCAGATTCATCTAAAGGAGGTTGGCTTCAGGTAAGCAGCCCTCACCGACAACAAAGTCAGATTGCTACATAAATGACAAGAAAATTAACCTTCTCCAGTTGTCAAAAGATATTAAACCTTGAGATCTAAAAGCAGACTGAGAGAGAAATGGAGACACGAGGCTTGGATTACGAAGGCCTCAAGGATTTTACACGAAATCGACAAGAAAGTAGATGGCTGGAGAAATTGACGAGATCCTATGTGGAAGCCCCAGGCACAACTAGAGGGCGGGGGGGGGGGGGGGGGTTCATGGTTCGATGAAAAGATGATGGATTAGAAATTAGCTATATTTTTTTACCCCAACTACAAGCGGTACATAGGACTGGAGGGTCCGTGCGTCATGGCAGGTGTTCGCGTCCGCTTCATGTCAGACTGTACCAATTTGCTTCAAAATTGACATAGAGCTATTGAAATGAACCAATTTTGGTTCACATTGGTACAGTCTAACATGAAGCGGACATAGGTGACGCGAACACCCGCCGTGACGCACTGACCCTCCAGTCCTATAGAGCAAGTATTGTACAGAACGAAAAATGTCACTGTGTCTTTTGTTATTTGAAACACGACCAAAGACAAATTCTGAAAAAAATATACTGTATCATGCAAGCAATTTTTTTCTTACTGGATATTTTTCATGATTTTTTTTTCTTCACATCTTTCAAACAGCAAGAGAGAACTTTTTGTTTTTTTTGTTGTTTTTTTTTTCTTTGCAGTGGTTGTCTTATACCGTTTGTACTAAATCTTGTTAAAGGGAATTAACATAAATAATTGATGCTGTTAAATCTTTTCAATTTCAACTACACGAAGAGACCAGTAGCTCTCACTTGCACTTTTTGTCATGGACATAATATAATTAATGCAAATGGGATTTTATTCCGTCATAATTCTTAAATAGAATGACTTATTAGACAAAGTGCAATGGATTAAATATACTATTTATTAATCACTGTTTGACAACAGATTTTCTAATCTCAGGCTGCAGGAAACATCCAGTTAAAGCGTAGAATATGTTAATAGCGTTTAAAAAGGTGCAGTAATTACATCCCATTGTACTTTAAACCTCACAGCCATAGATCTACAGAGACAGAGAAAGATTAACATAATCTTTAATTTTCGACAGCCCTTGAACCATGCAGGTGAGCTTAGTACATGCAGTGGGCCATATGCAAGATTATTTCAAATGCAAGAGTTTTGTCAAATAAATACTTCGCGTCACTCGCTGTATTGCTCTGGGCTCTGGACATGAATACCTGATAATGTATTCCGTCTACAAATTGAGAGAAAACAGATACATGTATAATGAGCAAATGGTGACAGCTGCTTGTCTCTCGGCTCCATGACAGATTATACATGGACAATATCACATGCAGATATAATAAAGCGATTAGATCTGAAAAAATGCTTAGTCTGTAACGGCAAGGAACTTATAGAACAAGACGTCCCTCCTCCCTCCCCCTCTTCCTTTCTCTCTTTTCCTTGCTCCTTTTTCTTTCACTCAGACACACACAATGATTGTGATTGAAGAAGTATGAACAATACTACAACAATACAGAACAAAACAAATTGTCAACCAACCAACCAACCAAACCAAATCAACCACTAACCAATCAACTAACCAACTAACTAACTAACCAATTAAAACCCAGTCACCCAACCAACCAACAAACCAACCAACCAACCAACCAACCAACCAACGAACCCAGCAACCAACCAACCAACCAACCAACCAACCAACCAACCAACCAACCCACCAACCAACCAATCAACCAACCTACCAACCAACCAACCAACCAACCAACCCATCAACAAACCAACTAACCAGCCAGCCAAACAACAAAGAAACAAACCAATAAACAAACAACAAACCCAACAATGAACTTTCTGCAAGAGCAATCTCTCGAAGACACAGGGAACTGAGAGTGTCCTTTGATTTGTTCACTGTATCTACCCTGGCTCAGCACTGCCAGTATTAGCATAATCCACAAGTGTTATTGATTATTTGGACAGACTATATTGAATGATCTCAAAGAACTATTGTCACAAATATCCCAAATAATGCAAAATCATCTACAGGCCTTTTCTGAAATGCACTTTCAACCAGAGTGATTTTCTTGCCGATACAGTACCTTGGTCGTCTTCCTAGTCATTGTGAAGTTTGTTTCGATTTGTGAGCAAACAGTGAGCAGTAAATCGGAGACAGATCGTGCACTGTTTTGCTCACTTTCACACCGTTTTGAGTGAGCTGTGTTCGCTTCGTTGAAACGACGTCCGTGGGCCCGGAGTATATAGGTAGGTTCTTTGCCCCCACCTGCAGGCCATGAAAGCCCACCATCGGTGGGATGTCTCCCCTGGAATGCCATCCTGGACGTTCCAGGAGTGACATCTCTTTTCTTTCTCCTTGCTCCTGTCTTCTGTCCCACTCTCTTTCCTCTCTTCTTCTTGACGCGTAACGTATCTTACCGTATTTGGCACAATATAGCCATGATTGTGCTGATGTGCCGTTAAACCCCAACACAAACAAAACAAAACTTCGTTGAAAAGTGCCGTATGTCTCAACCGTTCACGTAAACTCAAGTATGGCTGTCATGTAGGCAGGCATTATAGACCAAGTAAAAAGGGTTTGTATTTTATGGCACTGGTGAAAATTACTACCCAAAACAAGATTCGGAAATAAGGTTTCATTTCGTTTATGAAAAAGTATATAGCTGTAAAAAACAAGTAGTGCTTTTCTTTCATCGATTTTATTTCGACCCCTCGTCATCCACAAAATTGTGACTGTTCGGACCCTCTTCGCTTCAATCATTGCTCCAATTATGAGTTCTCTATTCATTCCATTTCCTTTATGGCACCATCTCTTCTCTGCCTCTTATGATGGTCGGTCTTTCCAATACTAGTCTCAGAAAAAAAAAAAATAAAAAAAAAAAACCTCTTTCTGTCATCCTTCTATAATATCCTGTTCTCTTTCAGTGTCTTTTTCACGAGTGAGCCACTATTTTAATTTTTTTTTTTTTCAGTCCCAATGCCCGCCATGGCAAAGGACCCCTGGGTGGGCATTGATTTTTTTTTTCCTCTTTCGATTGGCTCCTCCATTTGGCACCTCTCACAACCTTTTATGCCATCGGTAATAATTCCATCTTCGTTATTTCCGCTTTATCAGATAACTCATCTTCGTGTGTTTCTTCTATCCTTAAATTGTCCAATGCTATGCTGACTCTCTATCTATTTTTTGTCTTTTCTGTGACTTCTCGCGTATTTATCTTTTAAATGTTTCAAGTTTCTCCAGTTCTCCGTTATTGTCTTTCCTTCAGTGGCAATGTAAATTTTCTCCGCCTTTCTCCTGCCCTCCATTTTCTCACTCTTTGTGTCTCTCCCTCTGTCCCGTTCTATTTCCACATCGCTCTGATGCCCCGATAAACTCAAACCGAAATCAAAATTCGCCTTTTCTCATACATATGCGCATACTCTGCTAGATGAATAAAACAAAATGACATATTTTTTTCTTACATAGTTTCCATATTCCCCACTCTTATTCCCTCGCTCCTTCCTTCTTTTTTTCTTTCTCTTTCCCTCTCTCCGTTTTCCCCGCCAGTTTTACCTTATAGTATTCCTTCATTCTCTCTATAAGATTTTCATGCATACTTACGGATATCCTTCAACATTCTTTGATAACCAGTGTTATAAGCTTCATATACTCGAAGCATTTACATCTGAAGTCATAGATATTGTTTTAGCCTAACATAGCCGTAATGCTGTTGATGCCACAGTTAAATAAAATACACAAGACCAAATCATATTTTTTTCTTTCTAGTACATATATGTAGTTTGATAGTAACCTCCCCCCCCCCAAAAAAAAAAAAAAAAAACAGGGACAACCCCAAACCGCCACACCTCCATTCCCTTACCCTTATTCTTACCCTAGCCAATACCAGAAAGATGGCTAAGTGGCTCCATTAGAGAGTATCAGGTGGACGGTGCCAGTCACCAACTAATTAGCGAATGACCGCTGTGGGGGAAAGGCCATCTCACGTCTCCCTGCATCCCCGTCGCTTCCCCAGCGACATTTGGGCTGTGTCCAGCTTGTTCCACACCGTTCGTGAGGACAGAAATGTCGCCGAATCTATAGTTCCCTTCTGTCAGATTTTGGATCTTTTCTGGAAATGTGACTTGAGGAACTGGAGGAAAAGGACAAGTTATAGCCGGTTATGGGCGGCTGTGCTCGTCATTCATTCATTCATTCATTCATTCTTTCATTCATGCATGCATTCATTCTTTCATTCATGCATTCATTCATTCATTCATTCATTCATTCATGCATTCATTCATTCATGCATTCATTCATTCATTCATTCATTCATGCTATTTATTTATTTATTCATTCATTGATTCATTCATCTATTCATTCATCTATTCATTGATTCATTCAATCAGTCATCATTATCAACCGCTCACTTTGAGCAACTACCCTGTACTAACGATCTCCAAAATCGTTTGCCCTTTGTTTCTTTTCTGATTCGTGCCAGTTCGTCCTATTATTTTTATCTCAGCCTTAACTTCACACCTCCAGGTATTCCTTAACCTTTTTATTTCTGAGCCTTGTTCTCTGTGGGCTCCACGTTAGTCTTCCTTGGAGAATGCTGGTATGTAGTTTTCTAAAGTTATGATCAATCCATCGCCACTTATGTCTTAGTCACTCTCGCTTCAAAGACGTTTCAATTTCTGTGACCAAAAGCAGGCAGATCCGTGAATGTCAAATGATTTGTTAAAATCCAGTACTTTCAACCACAGCATTTACAAGTGTGACTTTTGCTCTACGATGAATGACAGTCTATTGTGAGTGTCAATGACGATGACAAATATATACATCGGTCATCATTGGCATCTACAAGCAGCAGACTCTCTTGAGAAAGAAAGAAAAATAAAAAAAATGTACTTGGTTCTATCGGAGACGCATCTATCACTTTACATGCATGAATTTCTGCTCTATTTTGTATATCATTGTCACAGAATCTGTTGCAGGAAGTCCGTGACATTTCCCAGATTTCCTTCATTGTGAATTTCTGCTATTATTTAAGGTAGGCCAACTCATCTATCGATGATGTGGTTTGCTTCTCTGCACCCAGGCAAAGACATCGTTGAATTCAGTCATGAAGAGACACTGCAAGAAAAGGGAGCTCAGCCGAACTAAGCAATTACCATTAAGACACCAATGCAAAATACTCATGTTTCAACTGTCTGCATGAATTTTCAGAAAGGCCACAATAGTGGTATATCATTTTCAGTATGATTCCTTTTTGAAGACAATGACACATGGGATTTATTTGTCTTGCTGCTTGTTAATTAAATTACGTGCTGGATCATGATAAACAAACAAAACATTTATTGCGAGGAATTGACAGGACGACACTTAATTTTGAGCTAACTTAGTAGAATTCAAAACAAATTAATGTGAAATGGAATATTTGAGTTATTGAATATTGTAGATGTGGAGAATGAATGAAGCTAATTTCGTTTACCACTAAATCTGGTCTCTGCTTAATAATCTGTTTAAGTAATCTCTGTTTATATTTCAATGTATATTTAATTAAAGCTAAGCATCAAATGGAATGCACCTCGACCAGCCTTATCAAGAAGCAAGCAGATGACATGCCCAATACAAATCAAACCGTAAGCTCATGTCATACCGCTTATCTATTAGATGTTCAGAGGGCAATAATTCAAACAAATGTTGCCAGTTATCAGAGGAGAAGTGTACAGCAAAGCCTGTCTATTAGGAATCTGCTAACAAACATAGCAATAACGGAAACATGCTGAGAAGAAGCTTAATAGCTGTTTATCCCGAAACAGGAAGCTTATTTTCTCAGGTGCATCAGTAAAAATGATAATTTAAAGAATAGACAAAAACAAGACTATTTATTCGAAAGTTCTCATAGAGTATAACATGCCACACAGACAACACACCTGCAGACAGGTATTATGAAAGAACATCGATATAAATAATATGATAAGGAGGTCATACTAATATCTTCCCTGCAGGCTGTGATTTGTGCAGATTTGATGCAGATCAAAGTCAGCAGGCCAGCTTAATCCAGAAGTTGTTTGTTGTTTACTGATTTATTTGTTTGTCTGTTTGTTTGTTTGTTTGTTTGTCGCTGTTTTTGTGTGCTTGTTTGTTGAAATGACTATTTTAAAGGAAACCTACTTTTTTCTTTTTTTAGAACTTGTGGTTTCTTTCTGATTGGGATGAATTGAATGTGCAAACCACGAAATCCACACGGTTCATTGCAGTTCGTCTTTCTTTTCAAATAGATCGACGTGTCTTGCCAGCGTTTCATTGACTTCCTTTAGAATGCCCACTTCATTCAACCTACAGAAGAAATAATTAGGGAAAGTTAATATATATCGATTAAAGCGAATTTCTAATTACTCTCATTTATATAAGGCAACAGGTGTATTTTTTTTTGCTCGCTATTCAGGGAAACTGTGGTTATGTGGTTTATGCATTGAAAACCCAATTACCCTTTTGTTTATTTAACATCTGGAGAGACAGGAAATTAGCTGTAGATCACATCATTGGCCTGCAAACAAAATCACAGGTAAACTGCTTTCCGTTCTTTAATTCTTACATCTCTCCTTCAGCATGACCCTGTCTTTGAGTTTAATGGCTTTATCCAACGTCATACATGTGAGTGTTTTACATGTTAGAGACGCTCGGTTCATAGTTCACTTGGTTCAGCTGGTTTCAGAGAGAGTTTCGAGCAGATCTTACACGTCCATATCTGCTATCCCTTCTCTTTAAGCGTCCACATTAATGTGCGTCAGCTAGTGGTTTCTTTCATCAACTGCTTGATTACGAGCCTTCTTTTACTTAATTTTAACTCCATCTAAAGTCATCGGGGCTCCTCCTGACGAATTGTGCACTAAATCTTTTCCACCCATCGCGCTTGTGGGCTGTAGGGACTATAGCCTGAGTCTCCCATGACGTTTTCTTTGTACATTCCTAAATGTTGTCTGTCCATCTTTTCTTACGTTCACCTCACTCTAGTTTCCTACCTGTTGTTCCTTGTCATACAGTTTGCTTAAGACCACTGGATCTTGTTATATGGCCGTACCATCCCAATTTCCCCTTCTTCACAGTTGTAAGAAGATGTTTCCTGAAGTCCACTGTGCTGTATGATGGTTCTGCGAACCTGTTCGTTTGAAACAGGGTCCAGTTATGAGATACTCCAAATATTTCAGTAGCATCTATCTTCAGCGCCTGTATTATCCGTTGAAGTTCGGCTGTGAGAGTTCATATGTCGCACACATACAGGAAGGTGGAAAATACCAGTACACATATGAGTCTGATCATGTGGCTCATGGTGAAATTAGCCTTGGAAGCTAAACTAGAAAGAAAGAACTGCTGAAAAAGACACATGACTTTTTCTAACTTGTTATGGTTGAACAAGACTAATACTTCTGCCAATGACGAGCAGATAGAGTATTAAAAGCAACAGTTACACTATCCTATTCAAGTTTCTATGAGCGTCTGAATAAGATCGGGGGCAGCTTATACAGTAAGACTTTTCCATTTTGAGGAGTTGCTTGTCCTACAAAGGGATGCAAAGAGACAAAGAATAATAACACTGATGGTAATAACATTTCTATAGCGCTTATCCCGGTCCAATACAGGCTGTAAGCCTTTTACAATCTATTATTACCCCAACAGTCCGACAGGAGACACACTCATAAACACTCTCTGCTTCACGGGAAGCATACGAGGCAATTGTCTGTTAGGCGCTCAAATCCTTATCAGTCTAACAATATCAGTCGCGAGAAAGACGTTACACAAAAACTCTACAGAGAGCGATTTTACGGTCTTTGAAGGCTGAATGATATCACCAGCAAATACAGATTTTCTCTATCATGACACTTTGGAATAGTACGGTACCAACCAAATTCTACAAATTTACCAACTTTACAAATACTGCAAAATTTACAAACAATCATTAATTAAACACAATTTACAACCACAACCAAATAGGCCGATAATTACATCCAGCAAACAGGAAACAACAAAACAAAAACAAAACAGTTTCTGCAGACTGCAGTTGATCTGATGGCACCTGTTTGTGAAAAGAAAAAAGCAAAAAACGGTTCCAGTAAGATGAAGCGAGTTACTAAAGCCAAGAGGAACCTCCAGAATAGCCAATTAGTTCAGTAATAAAGAACACCTTTTAAGGAACAAGAAAAAGGCGGGGGAGAAATACTCCTCCTACTACTAAATGCCTTACTGTTCCATGGACAAAGAGGGACATGATTAAATATAGGACGAGAACATGTCAATCTGAGATTCAAATAAATCTATTCCACTGGGTACCTGGTTCGTAACTGAAGCTCAGCTCACTCACGACAGATATTCTGTGTATGTCTGACAGTTTCACAGGCAGATGATAGAACCCAGGGTACCCTTGCACTGAACGACACCATCTATCAAAAGAGACAAAACAAAAAACAGCCAACATCTTGATCTCTGCAGCACGAATGATGTCTGTTATTCCACTGCGGGCCCTTGGATTCTTCCTAGGTGTCTTGTAGAGTTTGCCAGCAAATGGACCCCCTCTTTCTCTAAAAGGACACCTCCCGTGTATAAACTAGGACCCCACAAACATCGTGCCATGATCTCTGGCTTTATGAGACTCAGCTGTCCTACATCAAAGGCCAAAGACTCCGGATAACCCATAATACTTAAGTCTATCTCGCTCCTTTCCTAATATTATTCTTTGTAAAACGCACAGGGAAGGGCGGCACTGGGAGCTAATGACTTCAAGCTTGGCTCGGAATTCCGCCTACCGTGGAGATCAAGAACAAAGAGGAAAAAAACCTGGACAAAAGATATTCAGCATTAACAAAGCTCTTGTTGTTCCAGCTGGATGAGGGCAATTCTTAAATGGAATGTACAATAGGCATTTGTATGCTGAGCTTGATAATAAGAAAGAAGATAAAGACTTTATAAATGCCAACGTTTCATGTTGAAATGAAACTCATTTTAAGCAATTCATCTGTTTACGGGCCATTGATATCATTCAGTCAAGTAGTCTCTGTATTTATCTTTTGGCGTAACCACTCAAATGCACTGGCAGTTACCCCAGTATTGTAAAGACAACGATGGATAATGAAATGCTCTATTCCATCATTCTGTTCTTTAGACCAAGCCAAAGCATAACACTTGAAATTCAGCGAGCTTCTCCAAACAGGTAAACATGCGTGCAAAGGCTCAACACTAAGATTCAGTTTTAAAACGCACCTTGTTTTCAGCTTCCCATATCCATATTGTGTCTATCAAGAAACGAATTAGAGTGGATATATGTGATGGGATGTGGCTGGATGGAAGATCATGATCTGTCGATTTGAGAATACACTTTCCAGGTTCACCTTGTGCACTGAACACACACAAAAAAAGCCTTTCTCATGACAATGGGATATATTACTTTGTATGGGAATTGTAAGGATCCATTCCGGATGTTCTTTTTCCACATTCCTGATAACAGGGCTTGAATGGGTTGAAATAAACAATGATTTTTGAATGGATAGCAAGTAGCTAAGATATTTAGGAGAACTGATCATCTGAAAAATACCGCTTATCTTTCTATCTATCTATCTATCTATCTATCTATCTATCTATCTATCTATCTATCTATCTATCTATCTATCTATCT
>JBCEWB010107542.1:0-11921 GCA_039654565.1 Peronia peronii | reverse complement strand
CCAAAAATTAGCAGCTTCTAAAAGCCGAGATAATCCTACTTTCTTTGGATTGAAAGGCTTAAGAAAAACAAACAAACAAAAAAACCTGTAGTCACATACCTGTCCATTGAATCCTTTGCCTTCCTCTGAGCGCAGGAAGTCGTGGTAGACCTGGTTTGCAGCAACAATCATGGAGTTGACATGTTCCTGGTACTCGGCACTGGCTGTCACAAACAGAGCTATGGCTCCCAGGGGAACAAAGTTCTGATTCCTGGTGACATTCATGTCCACCCCCGCCCCAGTCTGCCGATCAGTGTTGTACAAGGACAAGCTGGATACAAAGAGATACAAAAATGCCAAACGAAATAAAATAAGGAAAAAATATGATAAAAACGGTGTCATTGTGTCTGAAAAATAGCATGTGTCATAATGTGTAGTTTCAAGAAAATGATGAAAACAAAGATGAAAACTGAATTCTTGAAAATACATGACCCCAAGAGCAAATGCTGATTAGATAACTCAGCTGTAACATACTGCTCTACACCAGATTTGCGGCATGATGCTTTGGAACAGGGCCGGGACAACAACTTTGTATCTTGGTTGTATTGGCTTCATAACTGACTGTAAAATGCTATCTCATTGTTGGACTTCAAAATTCACCTCTTAAACTGGGCTGCAACATGCTACTTTGACCCTTGCATATAACATGACACTTTTAATTAGATTGTCAGAAGCTGCTGTAACTAGACTGGAACTAATGTGCTGTGACATTCACTTTGGAACTAGACTGTGACTGAGCCTGACCCCCTGTCAAATGCTGTGTCAAGATGCTGTTGTGGCCTGAAGGAGAAAATTCATGATCCTTTTGAGCCAGGTGTAATATGATGCTATGATATCCCTGACTAAGTTGTAATACATGATTTCCTGTGAGTGAGTTGGAACCCTGAATCTGGGAGAGTCAGCTGCTGGAACATGACACTGTCTGAGTGGAATATGACATGACATATGTGATTGATGTTCTCACCAAAACCTGGCATTGTGGAGACTTATCCTGGCAAGACAGCCAGCAGTTTTCATACATAGATCAGGTTAGGATTTTTCATTTCTTAAACATTCTTTCTTGTCTAATATTGTTTTAACATTATGTCTTGTCTAACATTTTTATCTCCAGGTCTACATTGTTTGCTTTAACAGAAAGCACTAGCGATCGACATCACCAAGGCTAGAAAAGATGTCTTATCTAACATGACTGGTGTTCTCACTTCAACGTGGTACTATGTGGAGACTTACCCTGACAAGACAGCCAGTGTTTTACTAAACAAAACAGGTTGGCGGGGGGGGTGTCATTTCTGCAATAGTTATTCGTACTGGACACTTTTATGCAAGCTCTGTATTGTTCTGTACTTTTCATGATTCAATCAACGGCATTAGGAGTTCATATCACAAAAGCTGGAAGAAAAGATATTTCTATAGCACTTCTTGCCTCACCATGGCCTTGTGTGGAGACTTACCCTGACAAGAGGGCCAGTGTTTCGTTGCAGAGGTTTGGGCAGGGAACAAGGCGTAGCTGGATCTGAGTCTGGGCAAGCTGATAGTAGGATTGGATGACACTGTCCAGGGTGGCACGAAAGTTGGTTAGGTCGCGTCGCCTCGAGATCATATCCTGGTTTGAATCCAGAACATTCCCTGCAAGAAATTAAAAATAACATTCTAAGTGGCGAAAAATGGATGAAATATTCTTCCTAACTGGAAAAATCTCTGTAAAAATAAAGAAACTGGTTCTTAGACAAGTTAAAGAAATGTTCTCTCTTTGTAGATTTTATTTAAAAAATAGACGAGAAAGAAAACAGACCGCTTAGCAAGTGAGTCACACAGTAGCTGGAGCAAACAAGCAAAACAGTCCACCATACTATTTAAGATTTATCCTGTGACACATAAACAAAAGGAAGAAAATATTCTCTACAATTACAGTCAGTGTGGGAAATTATTTATCTGAATTCTTATCAACTGTGAATAGTTACAACTCTTTTAACTGATCATACTACTAATGTCTTCGGGAATGAATTCATATCAATTCACATATTATATGGTGCATAAGACTATGGTCATGCTAGCCGGACTTAAGCTCATATAGTCTCGAAGTCTAGCGGGACTTATTCAGTCCATGTCATTATCATGTAGCCGAATGTCATGAATGTCTATGTCTGCATCATGTTCCTTTGGGAGGGGGTGGGAGGCATGTGCGTGCAGCTTTAAACACTTTTAGCTAAAAATATGCTAATTAGTAAATGATGGTTAAGTTTTATCATCAAGCTATGAAGTCTAGATCTAGATCCAGATCATTCCATTATACATGACAGTACATCATTTTCAACTACACCCTATAAAAAAAAACAGACAAAAAAGACAGAAAAATACAAACGTTCTCTCAAGAAGACACAAACACATACACATTACAAGGAACAGGGAACATATACAGATCTACAGATGTGAACGCGTTGGAGTTGGAGATGAACCCTTCACTCTCAGTGGATGACGTATGCAAGATCTAGTCAATGCATCTCCTTCAATTAATCCCTCAAAATTGTACATATATAAACACAAAAACTATGTCAAATACACACACATTAAATTTTTATGACTAAAAAAAAATGGCATGGCTGAGGTTTGAACCTGGGTTCATCAGAATATCACTCTGGTCACTTATCCATTCGGCCACGGATGACTGTCACTCTTGGTAAAAATTAACATTATAATACTATAATCACAACAACAGGTGTTGTCAATAAGTCCAGCTAGCCACTTCGTAAGACTATTTATGTATGGCTCTATGCATATCAAAATCACAAACACATCTGTGAATACACATTAACCACTTGTTCAAATTATTTCAATTCAAATAAATTTGCCATGCTTTGAACTTTTGCTGAAGACACAGTTTTCTCATGCTGACAAGAAATCAATAACACCAACCACCATGCAGAACCAAAAAGAGAATCTGTGTAGGGCAGGAGGAGGCTGAATTAGGTGGTGAAGTGTCTGTGCTTGAAGCATTGCTGTCCAAACTGTACATCTGACGGAACTGTTCCACTTTCTTGTCAAACTGTGGTTCTGTAATCATGACAAAGTTTGGATACAAACAAATTAAAACAGAATACACTAAAATCTAAAATGTTATTCTCAAATAATTGCACTCTTTGTTATATTATTTATATTCTGGTCCTAGAACAAATAGTGAATTTTCTAAAAAAAATTCTGAAAGTCTAGTTTTGCATGCTGTACTAGGCCATGTGCTCTCCATGCTGCTAATACAAAATTATGCCTCCATCAAAATTTTCATCTGAATTCAAATCTGAGAAGCCTCAACATGCTGACTTCACACTGTGAGTTGAGGAAAAAGCTTCATACAGTGTTTCTTTCAATACCATATACATCTGCACTGACAAGATATTTGTCTCGCAGCCAGTCAGCCTGATTTATATGTCAGTTTTTCACCAAACTGAGTTATTACCACCATATAAAATCTTAATTCATATATTATCATGGGGTGAGGAAATTTTGAACTGTCGTTAAAGATATCGCAAAACTGAAGAGACAGGCTAAAATCAGGTAAAAAACAGCAAAAATGAACAATAACACACAATTTTAAATATTCAACCGGATAACCTACAACATCCTGATATGTTTATTGTCGGACCATAAGAGCAATTTTTTTTCTTCGGTGATGAACTTCAGTTTCTATAATATAAAAAACATCAGCATTTTACAACTTAGAAGACTGGCTGCAAGACATTTGGAAGGTTTTTGGATTGATTAGAATATTTGTAAAACATTTATAAAAACAACAGAAAAAACTGAGATTCCAATCATTCACTTGCAAAATAATTCAGAATGGCTTTTGACCTATTCATTCTCTATTATTATCAAGAATCTCTTCTTTCTTTTACAACCATCTTCAAGAGCCATTGCATGTCGAGAGAGTCAAATAAATCTGTGGAACATGTTTATTATGGATAGCTGCTATTTTACTAACTTTTTCAGCCACTTGGCAAGCTGAATATTAGGCTTTTTACACTGGCAAGTGTTTAATGTATCCATTCCATTATGATACTATGATACTGTGTTAACAACTCTGCTTACCATCTCCTTGGATACAAGAAATGAAGCTGTGAGTATCTGCATTGTCGTCATAGCCAGACAAAAGCTCCATGGAGGAGGAACGATATATACCACAGGAATCTGACTCAAAGCTGCCCTGCTGCTGAACATCTTCTGAAACAGACTCACAAGGCTTAAACATCTGTCTCAATAAACATCATATAACTCATATTTGAAAAATGTTACTCTTGTCACTTCAGGAGCCCCTGTATATTTACTGTATTGTCCCTTTTGTACTTAATTTCTGTCATACTGAACTCACTGATGCATGTCATTAACTATTGACAAGAGATTTCATATTGTTACTGTGACTTTATGAATTCCTTGAGCAAAAAGTTCTAGATGACTTAAATTTTTGGTGGACAGTCTAACAGTCCAAACAGTCTAAAGGTTAAGAACTTACTAAAGTGCAAATGTAATTAAAGCAGCAGAAGAGATAAGTCTGAGTGCATAGAGTGCTGCTGCAAGTAAAATTGTTGTATAGCTGAGTATAGAAAATGGTACATATGAGACCATGATCACAAATGCACTGAAGGATTGCACCAAATGATGGATGAGAGCAAATCTGTTCATGTCTTAAGATGCTATAGTACTAGTTGCATTGAAGTTTAAGAGCTCACAAAATTTGATCTGCACTGCTTATCATACCAAATGACAGAGTATAAAAATTGATCAGGTGACATGAATTACCAAACATTTCCACAGCTCATCTGTTGCATATTGCTTAATGAAAGCAATTGCATATTTCTAGGACCTACCTTGAGCATCAAAAAATTCTTCATCTGAGCTTGGTTCTTGTAGCTGCTCTAGGCTGCTCCAGTGCTCTGGGGATGTCAGAGGTTATTGTTTAGCCCCGATGTGCACATCTTCTCGTCCATAATAACTGATGCATTTCCACAGGCTATTATTGATCTTTGCATAGGTTTCATTTGTTCAATATTGTGTTCCACTGGTTGAATGCCTGGTACTCAAAGTTTGGCAATATTAATTTTGCCTTAAAACTGTTGGCAGAGGATGTGACAATTAGCAGCACAAAAATTGTCAACTCCAAAACCTGAAACTTTTTCTAATGGCAAACACTAATGAAAGTAAGTCTGTCATCAATGCTTGAAGCAACTCCACAGAAATATTACAAAAACAAACAAACAAAAACAACAGAATAAAATCCACACAATCAGAGAGGTTATCTCCACTAGTCTTTGTGTAAACAAAAATGAACATGGACAGCCTTGAGACAGCTACTCATATGGCCATGTTATGATTGTTCTAACCTAGACAACTAAAAATTGAGCTGACAGTTGACAGTGAAAAATATCAGTTAACGTTACATATGTTGAAGACCCCTTCTCATATTTTGCATCAGAATCTCATTTCAAACAGCATACAGTGTAGTTATACATACTCATAGTATATCAGCTACAGACATAAAATTACATTTTTCAATCAATGAAGATGTATGACCCTGATAGTCCATTCCTTTCTATTCATACTTGTAGGTTTGACTGTACATACCAGATGTCTTTGATCTGGATGTCTGGACCTGTCGCTGATGAGCCAATGATGATGATGAGGAGGAGGCGGCAGGACCACCATTGATGACAGTGCTGGCCGCACTGTCCTGGGAGACGCTGCGGGTAAATGGAGTTGTCCTGCTGTCACTGAAGTCCTGATTGGATGAGTCAGATGTCACGGATTCAGAGAAATGGACTGTTGACTTGGGCTTGTCATGTTTGTGTTGGAGAATGGACTGTCGATGAAGATCTGTCCCGCTGCTGCTGTTGTTGTCCATCTCCTCCTCATTGGTTGGTGTCTGCATGGAGGAGCCCTCCTCTCCCTCCTGGTTGGCCGCTGCCATTTTGGCAGCCAGGGCCAGCTGCGTTTCTCGCTCTAACCGCCGAATGTCGTCTAGAGTGAGGCCATAGTATTCATCCTGCCAGCACCAAGCTTGCCGGTGAGCGCGTAGCATTGTCTTCCTCAAGGCTGCAGACAGATGGACAGAGATTGATACAATATTGTGCTAACATGGTAAGTCCTCTCTTTATTTATTTTCCTTTCCACTTGAAAACATGTAAAAGATGGAACATTAAATTATGACAGGTACTCTGATCTTCAAATGATGAAATCAAATGACTGTAACTATGAGATTTTATCATTGGAACATCAGAAACATCTTTCATACTTTTCTGCGTGGAAAAAAAATAATAAGCTTGTGTCAATTCAAAAAAATGTACCAATTTGCACGAATTTCTTAATTATCATCTCTATGGTTAAAAAAAAAAAAGAAAAAAAAAATTCATGATATTCTGTGCAAAAATGAATTCTCTTATTAGCTATTCAGTCAATCATTTCAACTGAGAGTTGATGAATAATCAATTGCCACCACAGAAGTTTCTACTTGATACAAGAAATATAGATGCGTGATACTGATTTTGATGCATATTTACCAATATCATGGATGAAGCGCTCTATCTTGTTCTGCATGCCCCAGTATTTAAACTCCACCCTGCACAACTTGTAGGCCGTCATCATCTGCTTGCCGTCATTGGCACCAGATCTGACAGACTGGCCGTATTCTTTCCTCCACTCCTCCGTCAGGGGACCCCGTGCAGTCTTCTTGGACTTGTACAACTTGGGGTCTTCTTCCTTCTTGTAGTCACCGCCAGACAGGTTGTCCTTGACAATGTCAATATAGTCTGCCAACAGACAAACATGGTGGGTCATCTCTATGTTGCACAGATCCATTCCATTCCATTTCTTCTAAATGAGTGTTTATATTAAACAAACTATCAGACATGAAACTATGCATCTATGATCTAAAACACCCTTCATCTGACACTCTACCATGAAATCTGATAATAGCCATGCTACAGGGTAATCAATGCATCATTGTTGACCATATTTATCTGAGAATTTCTCATAATCAAGTATCAAACTATAAAGGAATTTTGCAGTTTCAGCAGTGACTTTCTCTTTCAACATGAAGTGAAACAGCAGTGGAATCTTCCACAAAGAATGGTTCCATTATCTGATTCAGGACATACATCTAATACAGGTTGGCAAGCTGCAGATACCGGCAAGAAACCATCCACAGTCCCATGACGTGAATGGGAATTTCTAACATAACTATGCACTCCCATGCCCTCAATATACGAATTGCTTCTTTTGGCCATTAACCTTTCGACATCTGCTTTGAACCAATAACGAAAGGTCAGATTACAATCATGACTATGAGCTATATAACTTAGGCAGACTATATATGCAAAATGGAAGTGCTATTTTCTCCAGGTGATTATATCCTAAATGGGCAATTTCCATA
Organism: Peronia peronii; assembly: GCA_039654565.1. Lineage (NCBI taxonomy): Eukaryota > Metazoa > Mollusca > Gastropoda > Systellommatophora > Onchidiidae > Peronia > Peronia peronii. The sequence goes on along the minus strand of JBCEWB010107542.1, from coordinate 4,468 downwards.
ATAACAATTTTGCCCATAATTGATGTGTTTACCAAAGCTATGTTTTCTCCCTCAGATCCTTTTTTCCATATCCATTGAGAGAAAAACATGGAGAAATCAGGAAAATAATCTTTTAGCTAAAAAAAAAAAAACTTTGTTCACTGATAGAGGACTTTGACATGCATGGAAGGTAATGTGATATATAGATACATAATGATCATTAGGAACAGAATTGCAAAGTCAGTATGACATAGCTGCATGCTTATTTGTACTATAATTTCCATTGTTAGTATTATCAGTGATGATGGTGGTGGTAGTACTGGTAATGGTAGTGACAGTAATAGTAATATGGTTGTAGTAGTGATAGTGGTCATAGCAGTGGTGGTGGTGGTGGTAGAAGTAGTAGTAGTGACAGTAGTGGTTGAAGTGGTGGTAGTAGTAGTGATAGTGGTAGTTGTAATGACAGTAGTGATAGTAGCAGAAGTAGTGGTAGTGGCAGTGGTAGTAGTGGAAATGGGAGAAGTAAAAGTAGTATTACCCCAAAAATGTTGGGCAGCCTGATATTCAAACAAGCAAATAACAATACCAATAGTTCTCTGAGACTTTTCAGTCTTGGAGAGGCTGAAGACTGTGTCATCATCTCCTGGATCATTGTGGTATTTGGTCTCCACCTCCAGCAGGAACTTCTCGATGAAAGGACACTTGTATCTGGTCTTGGTGTATGGGTAGGCATTCCAGGCCTCCTCCTCCACCCGCAGGGCAGACTTGGGCAGAATAGCACGGAACCAGCCTGCAAGGATAGGATAGAACATAGTGTCAGATGAGATCTGCCACCAAAGAAACTGCAAAGGGATGTCCAGTCTGTTAAGGCCAAAATATAGCATTCTAATTTATTTCTTTTTATAGGTTACATTAGGCATTCCAATCCCAGGATTGCCACAACTTCTATTGTATATATGTGTAAGATAACTATTATATGTATGAATAAGATAAGATAAATAAATGGGAAAAAATTTAAACACATACAACCACAACTCCTGTTTTTGTACTCCATCCGAGATGGGCTAAACATCAGATATTCTTAACCAAGAAGCCAAGAATCTCTGAGCTATGAAAAATACAAATTCGAGATGCAACACAATAAAATCAGGCACTCGTCAAGCTGAGGCAACTGGAGTCGAGATAACCACCAGGAAGGGGGTTGAAAGACGAAATATAACCAAGGCAACTGGAGAAAACTTGGGTTTTTTAAGAGTGAGTGAATTTTTGTCGAATTTTTTTTTTTTTTTTTTCACAAACTAAATTAGGATTAATAAGGATTAACAAACTTGATGGGCCATTTTTTCATTAAGTTCAGCTACAACAGCAGGTCACAGCCACCATCTTAAATTGCCAGCATCTCGACTTCTACTCAAGATATAACAAACATTTTTTCACCAACAGAAAAGAAAATGAATAGGCTTTCATGTGATACCATTAACTCCATGTGCTTGAAAGTGGATCAGCTCCTGATTTCATCATGTCCCGTCTCATTTGATTATCAACCACGCTAATGGGTTTCAAATTCTCACCCTTCTAATTTCCAGTCTTCGCAGTCATTTCTCACTGATGAAATGGCAACAATAGGCAACAAGGTTAAATATCTGCCGACACAGTTTCCTTTTTTTTTATGACTCAAAACTGTCACACAATGCTACTCACCATACATCAGCATGGGGTCCTCCCAGTTTTTACCCATGCACATCTGCAGTGTTTACAATAATACTGAGACATATAGAAAACTATGGGTGTACTTACTGGGTAAATGGCTACCAATATGGTATATCTTGTAGGTGTACTGTCCATTTCCCCCTGGTCCATCGGTGTAGGGCTTGTTCTCAATGATCTCCACTCCACTGTCTGTGCCATGGCTCTCATCTCGACTTTTTTTCTATAGAAGAAATAAAACAAATCTATTAAAAAAATAATCAATCAATCAATCAATCAAAATGCACAACTGAAAATTCTACACCACTCTGAGACTGATACAATCTCTCAGTCTGATAAGCTAACTCTTACTTTAATACCAGAAGAACCACTCATACAAGTTAGTCTCACAAATATTAGAAAGAAAAAGTATGACATGGATCCAAAGACTGAGAGAAAAGAAAATGTTCCTCTCAGCCATATTTTCATAAATCTTCGAACAGGTTTTATCTCAATGCTCTATCAGAATTTTGTTCACACAAGGGCAAATCTGTCAAAGGATTCTAGATGACATAGTGTAAAACAGTAATGGAAAATCATCTCAACATGGCTAAACATCAATCAGAGCAGTCTGTCTTCGATATGTGTATATGTGTGTGTGTGCGGGGGGTGGGGGGGGGGGGGGGGAGTGAGGATCAGAAAATTCTGTCTTACAGTGATACAGAATTGTACAGACCTTTCAATAATTTTATTTATAAATATATAAATCTGCACAAGTCCACCATACAGCTTACCCTCCTAAATCTCATAAGGCAGCATCAGACAATATCATAAACATTCTGAAATCAAGAGGTGAAAAGTGGCATGTTCATGGATCTTTCAGGATAGCAAATCTGAACAGCTGAGAGCAAAAGATGACACATGAAGACTTAAGTATTTCTGGTGGTATTTGGATGATGGTTCATGGATGGATCCAACCCTATCTAATTCCATCCATTCATCTGTTTTTTCCTCGCATCAATCTTTCCCACTGTTCATTCATCCATCCATCTATCCATCCATCGTCCATCCATCCACCCACACACCCAACCACCCATCCATCCATCCATCCACCCATCCAGCCAGCTAGCCAGCCAGCTAGTTATCCACTAAGTCATTCATCCACCATCCGTTGCAGAAAAAAGCTGAGATGACGCTAGACATGCATGTATTCAACTATACTCATCTCTCTCACATTCTCTCTTTTTCTGCTCCAACCAATAATCTTCTAATTACTCACGCAGACTGAAACCCCACACTGCCCCACCCGGCCTATGCGCCATTCGACCAAAATCAATGGAAACTTACTGTACTACGAACCTTGCAATATTTCAACATAAATCTTTCACTTGCCTAGCGATAGCATCGATTGCCAGTTTGGGATAATCAACTCGTTCGGGTCTATTTGCATCGACACCCAGGCTGCCGGGACAGTAATCACTAGCACTGAGAAATGATCTGAGCTCGTAGCTCTGGCAAGAGTGTCAGAACACAGAAATCTCATAACAGAGAACGAAATTTGACTTTCTTCGGCTGATACAGATCACAATGGATGATCGGATATACAAAAAAAAAAAAAAAAAAACCGGCAGTTTTGGTATTTGATATCAAATTATGATGAACTGAAATCAATGTAAGTGAAGATTATCCCAATGAACGGAATGCATCTCTTTCTCTGTTTCGGTTTTCCCTGTGTAAAAGTGAGGCTGGTGACTTGACTAAGTTTGTAATCCCTGTAATATGGGTGTGTCTTGTAGATCAGCGTATGTGTCCTTCTGCTGGAAGAATGTGCGCACATTGTGTGCATTGTACGTCCGTGTAGCCTGCATCTTTGCATAATTAATCCTAGATCTAGTACTTGGTTTCAATAGGAGGCTCTGCACAGGCCACTGGTAACTACAATGTGCGTCAGTTTTACGTATGTCTCACTCGAACAATTCTGATACCGCATACAGTTCCACTGAGTTCCTTGAATAAGCCACAACCTTCATAGGGTTGCTTTGGGGGGCGCGGGGGGGGGGGGGGGGGTTCTAATGGCAGGCTGCAAAACTAATACTGAAAATCGTATTTGCACAATACTGAACATCACAACTGTGATTCGTTACAACCTAAAATCGTTTCAGAGGCAAACGCAGCAGCATTATTTATTGCATAGACTGTATCCCCACATATTGCTCAAAATTTGTTGGAATCATCGGCCTAATACTATTCACTCTAATACCGACAAAAATGGTCCAACATAAATTTAAATAAGCCATTTATCTTACCTGGCCTATCGGACAATAACGTTTTATCTGTTATAATTATATCTGTGCTTTATTTAATCTATGGATGGGAATATTTCTACATAGTCAATGTGAATTGAAGTTTTGTTATCTGAATGACAGAAAAAAAAGTTTGATTGTGCACGCCTACAAACGATGGATTCAATGTGGGTAGAAAGTGAATATCCAAATGCCTCGTGGCTCCTGAATATATCTTCACTTATATGCTGACGGCACACATTCCGGATACTACGCATGCCATGTCTGTTAAATCTGACGCCTTCTTCTTCTTTCTAGCTCTCAAAGTCTCCAAGATCTCCACTTTACCATTCTCTCCTCATCTTGAGAGATGAAAACATAAGCGCACACATACACTTTACACATGAAGACATCTAAATGTCGATCTAGTTCCAGGTAGTATATACGTCTGCCTGTCCGCCCAGCCACCTGTCCACCCATCCATCCATCCATCCATCCATCCATCCATCCATCCATCCATC
>JBCEWB010107531.1:0-11922 GCA_039654565.1 Peronia peronii | reverse complement strand
TCTATCTATCTATCTATCTATCTATCTATCTATCTATCTATCTATCTATCTATCTATTTATCTATCTATCTATCTATACATATATATATATAGAGAGAGAGACAGACAGACAGACAGACAGAGAGAGGGGGGAGAATAATACAAACAAACAAACAGCCACTCACTTCTCGTAAATAAATCACAGTTTCGGTTTTGCGTTCATGTCCTCTCGCATAACATTAAGTTCATAATATGGCATCTGCCCACTGTAGTTATTCTGAGGTCAAACCGTTCCTTGCTAACAGTAACACATGGTCAAGGTTCGCTACTTGCAGCATTTGTTTTTGTTACTTCGTTTGAGCGATTCCATTATCCAGTTATCTATCAGGGAAATCAAAGAGAGGATTGTCCGCAATGTTCACATATATCGATTAGACTCATCGTCCACACAACATAAAGGAAAGAAACAATGCCCGTGAAAGGGCATAAATTAAAAGCCGTAACCACATAAATTAAATAACTGGGCCTACAACTGGACTAACCTGTGTGCTAATATATTTAAACAGAACTTCTTTTTCTGCATAGTTTTCTTTATAATTCCTTATTTATTCAAATCTAACTTTTCACAGCACTTAGAAAACAGAATTTAAAAGACAACATACTGCGCCACTCTAAAAACTGCATTTCACTGGCTAGCTGATGTTAAAAAAAAAGGTCACACACAGAAGTATTCAGAGATAAAGTGTTTTATCAGAGTTCGTTAGAGCGTAATGTAATGAAAAAAAAAAAAGCGGACAAATCCGGTGCTGGGACGATATTGACTTGTTGCAACATTTAAGAGGATTAGTTAAAAATGATTGATGTTAGTTCCATTCTTTTGTGGCATGGCTACCGGTTTCAAGTATCGAACTAATTTCAGATGACATAGGCCCTTTGTTCTGTTTCAGTGAGATCAGTTCGCAAGAGATGGATTATTAACAAGACCCGAGATTTGTTGAGCACCCTCTTTTGAAGAGCTTGATGACGTCAACTGGCAGTTTTTAGATGAACTCCGAAGCGATATAAGGGTTTCTATATATAAATGCTTAATCACTGCCATGCATTAACACGGATGGTTCCATTAATGTGACAAACGGAGGGCGATAAGAAAGGGTGGGAGCAAAGGAGGTGGGGGTAGAGAGAGGTGATTTGATTCAAGCGAAGGCAAACTCGTTCGACTTGATGACGATATATATATAAAAGTAGACAGAGGGCAGAGTAGATGATGAAGGTGTCTGCCCCGCGGCGAAAAGCTTACGACACGGCTTTGAATCGTAAAGGGGTTTGGAAAAGGTAAGAACCAGCATCTTGTTTTAAAAGTGACTCGACAATCCTCTAATTTCTTGGGTAGGAAAGCCTGACGTCTAGCATTCACGGATAAAGGCAAATATTCTTGAGGTTCCATGTGTACTATTACGTTCTGTAAAAATCTTTCAACCTCCTAGTGGAGGTTATCTCGAATGTGTACCTTAAGCACCCTTTGAAGTTGAAATAGAATGAAGAGTAGGCGGAGACGCCGCTGTCCTGGAACAATTTCAAATTTCCAACCTCTTCTTACAAAAAATCTTCTTACCGAACTGGACAGTCACGTAAAACTGAGACAATACTATTTTCTTATGATTGAAAAGCTACATATATAATAAATACAAACAAACGATGAAAGTGACGAGAGCCGTAACAAACATAATCGATAACAATGTTGCATGCAGAGGTGACGATAGGATGAAAAATGTGAGGGAAAGCAGATGAAGGGTGGAGATAGGAAAAAAAGAAGAGGTCGATCATGAAGGAAAAAAAACGAGGAGACAAGGGAGAAAACGAATAAGGAAATCAATAACAAAAACAATATGAACATGAAAAAGAAAAAAGAAAAAAAAAAAGAAGAAAGAAAGAGGAGATTAGAGGACAAAAAGAGACAGAAATAAAAAGGGAAGTATAAAGAAAAAACTGTAGAAAGGAAAATGGAGGTTGAAGACACGAAGTGACGGACGAGCAAGAACAAAAGATAAAAATCATAGACAAGGTAGAAAAAAAGATAATTAGAACAAACACATAAGAAACGAATTCTCTAAAATGCTATCGATGTTAATATCCCTTCTCATTGCCTTTTGTTCTCAATTGACAGATTACTGATCTTAACTTTCCTATCCTTAAGAATAGGACAGGATACGATACAGTGATGGCCATTATCAATTAGTAACGAATGCCATTAACGAACTCGTTAAATTCAATTCATATCTAACATATTATTGATATCATATAATGTCCATATCATAAGACAATGTATTGTTTGTTGAGAAGTTCCAATACAAAGTGCATTGACACTCCTTGGTTAAAACCAGTGGCTCTTATCAGCAACTGAAAACTTAATACCTACACTTCACGTGAAGTTTCATGTTTTTAGCTGAGTTAGAGTAGCAACTACCATATTATTAATTATAAGAGTCTTAAATGATTCTCAATCCTAGTAGCCGTAATCCCGACGTTCAAAGAGTTCAGTTGCAAAAACAAACAAACAAAAACAAAAATAGGAGCACATCAAAGGAAAAACGTTACACGATCACTTGAGATCGGACATACGACATCGAAACATCTTTTCATTACAACAAAATAAGATGACATTTTAATAAAAATCTTAATAACCATTTTCATCCCTCAAGGCTATAAGATGCATTATTCAAATTGAGCGACTTGTGACGAACATGTTAATCGATAGATGCAGTGCCTTTGTCTCTTCCACATGGCTGTTTTAGGAATGAACTTTTCCTGCGGATAAAAGGCTAGCGATTTAAAGATTAAAAATGACGCCAGCCCCGTGAAGTTTTGCCAAGAATGTTTGAGTAGGACAAAATCTGTAAGTGCACATTAAATTAAGTGCACAGATGTGTGTGTGTCTGTGTGTGTGTTTTCAAGAGGATGAGGCTTGAATGCCGGAAGGTGTGGATGCCCTTTCCAAAGGAATACGCCAAAGGCACAGTGCAGACTCAGTTTATTTCATTCTTTTTTCTTTCTATCTATTTTTCTCTCTTTTGTTCTCTCTTTCGTTCTTTCTGACTTTCTTTCATTCGTTCGTTCGTTCATTCATTCATTCTCTCTATATGTGTCTTTCTTTCTTTCATACAGACATAAGTATACGTAAGACCTATTCACACAATACTCAAAACACACACACACACACACACACACACACACACACACACAGAGGGATAGAGAGAGAGAGAGAGAGAGAAATGCACACGTATATATCTGCTATCAGAGTGAAATTTGCTTAAGCATATTGAGTAAGACAGAAACTCTGAATGCACATAAACTTAATGAACTTTCTTTTTCGAGCTGACAAGCGCACCGTAGATCTAGATCTACATCTAATTCCCTGTAGCGAATTGATCTCAAATGCATCGATATCCTTTTCTTTGCCCACACATAACAGAAGATCTGCGGGAGAATTTACCGTTGAACTTTTGTAAATACATAGTGAAATTTCAATTTTCGTTGAAAAACAAAAACCGATGTTCAACTATTTTCTGTTTTCTTTTGTTTGTCGATTTGCTTCTCTTGTATTTGCTCTAAACTCTAACATATGAATAACATGTTTCATGCTCTTACATATTTTCTGATTTAGTTTGCTAACAGATAACTATAGGATTCTTGAATACATTTTTTGTTAGATATTTCTTTCCTCTCCATCACAAAATGAAATGTAGATGAAGCTGCTGATAGTCGTGGGTCGCGTGGGTTTCAAACTTTTGGATAGGGGCTCCTGTGCGTTTCAAGCTTTTGGGTAGAGAATCACGTGGATTTCAAGCTTTTGGGTAGGGGATCGCGTGGGTTTCAAACTTTTGGGTAGGGGTTCCTGTGCGTTTCAAGCTTTTGGGCAGGGGATCGTGTGGGTTTCACGTTTTTGGGCAGGGGTTCCTGTGCGTTTCAAGCTTTTGGGTAGGGGGTTCCTGTGCAAAAAGGTCGAGAACCACTGCTCTGAGATAATATTTGCTTGAGCCTTACTCAGAACTAGAATGTCTGTTACATTTATATTTGATACACTTTACGTTTATCTGATGCTGACATTGATAGATTTCGTATGCAGACTGCTGAAATTGTAAACATGAACATGAGGATGTTTATTTAATAATTTTTTAAAAAAATCTCTTTTGAGTCCAACATTTAAAACATCTGGTCAGTACCACTTGAATATCCTATAAAACCCAGAGCTCTAGAAACTTGAAAACATCATTTGCTCCTCAGGCAAAACTCAAGCGCATGAAAGAAACTACTAAGTCTACTCTGGGTTTTTCGCAATGTTCTTCTTCATGAGCCTCCCCCCTCCCTCTCCCCCCTCACCCTATTATCTATGATTAGACTAACTATAACATGTATATTCACACAAATATCCATACATATCCCACAAACAAATCAAGGACTGTCGTTAAAGTCTCAAGCGCCTAAGCAAATAAAATTACTAATGGAAATGCTTTTTTTTTTTTTTAAAGATTGCTTTCTTTTTCCAATATCAGCTTGCTATTTTCTAACACATTTCGATCGTCAACGCTCTTGCCGCAAGCCATAACAGTTTTAGCACTCACATGTAAAAGTGTTTGATTTCTTCAGGGATGATGTAAAGATCATGCTGATTTTCATCGTAAAATGAAAATCACTTGATACGTTTTCTCTCAGATATATGGCCATGATTTTTATAACTTTGTCTGGTTTTCTCCATAAATCTGATTTTGTGTTTGTTTCTGCCATATTTCTACCTATTTTTTTGTATGTTTGTCTGTCTATCTGTTTGTCTGTTTGTTTATTGTCTTTTTGTTTTTATATCCATTCCTCTCAATTCTGTTCATTCCATTTCTCCTCTTCATTTTCATAGTTATCATCATCATTGTTATCATTTTATAGAAATGTATTGAAATAAAAGGCAAAACTATCAACCAATCACTAAGTCAATATACAAATAAACAAACAACAAATATGACAAATTAATGGGTAGGAAATTTGCGAAATCAATGTTCTTCTGCCTCTTCATCATCATCATCAGTGTCATGTATAACAACTTCATCAGCATCGCTATTAGTTTTCATGTCATCGTCATGGTCACCGTCACCTTATCATCAGGATTTGATTCATCAACCTCATCTTCATTGGTATCATTATGTATAACAGCTTCACCAACATCGCTATTAGTTTCCATATCTCATCGTCATCGTGGCCGCTATTTCATTGTTATCACCATCAAGCATCACCGAACTCTGCCATAAGCAGCACTAAGTATGAATCGTTTCAATAGGTGTTCTCATCCAGTAATCATTAACACTTTTTAGTTTTGTAGTCCTCAGCCACTGAGTGAACTTTTGTTTGTTTTGAAATCATTCAATCCATCATGCCACCCAACATAAGATGAACTTGTTCTCTGGGTTCACATGAGCCCACGTGCACTAAAGTCGCTCACGATCAAACCTTAGACTGTCACAAAATGAGCGCAGACTTGGGTGAGAGAAGTCAGACTCGGGTCATTCAACAGATTCATTGACTATACGATATCTGCAGCAAGATGGATATAATTAATCACCTTCGTCCCAAAAGCTCTGAGTGCGACAGTTCTTATACAATAGACATAAAAAAAAAAAAAGACAAAGACTTCCAACTATTTGAAGCTTTCAAACTCCCTAAAAGACAGTATTCAATAAAAATGTATTAGCCTTTAGCTGAATAAACCCAACGGGATTTCCGGCCGGAAGTACGTGAGGCGTTTTGCTACGTAATTAACTCATTAACACAACTCACTACTATTATTATTTGGAGGACATCTGGGTTCAACAGGCCCATTTAAGTCATAAATTACCTATCCACCTTTTACAGGGTCAAGCCAAAGAGTGTGGCAAATGTACGACCGGGGCAAGGCCAAAGACATGAGTCGATGGGATTTCCCGGGATATTGGTGAACCCCATTTTAGCAACACTACAGTGGAAAGATTATACAGACTAAATATTCTATTGCCATTCTTGTTAATGGCATCCTCATATTAGATATGTAAAATATCCTTCGGTATTATTAATATTTCCTTTGCAAGACCAGTGTCGTATAGAATAGTTGATGATGGCTTTGCTCGTGGATTTCATGGATTTCAAACCCAGCCTTATTATTCACAGTGCAAAATATTTGATTTTTCTAAATCAATTTAATTATATGAAAATAAGACAATTATAAAGATCCCTTATTGAACCGATATTTATTTCTGCTTCATATCAGCCAGGGCCTGTCATTGATTGCTCTTTACGATATCTAAAATAATATTTGTGAAACTTAACACATAGACTACATAAGAGCTGTAATATGAGCGTTGTCAAGACGGCAGGACTGAAAATACGACATATATATTTTTTATTTCCGAAGACATACTCGTATAAAACACATTTGGTTCACATTTGCAGCAAAAGAGTTCACCAATATCCCGGAAAATTCAATCGATCTACGTCCTTGGCCTTGCCTCGGCCTTAAATTTGCCTCAGTTCATGGTTTGACCTTGTTACGGTGGATGGGAAACTTATGACTAAAACTTTTCGTTGTGAGCCTATTGAACCTAGATGCTCTCCAAATAATAGTAGTAGTGAGCAAGTGTTAATGATTTAATGATGTAGAAAAACGCCGGGTATACTTCCGCGCCGGGGTTTTCCCGAAATCTTTGTGTTCTACTATTTTATGCAGATAGATTGTTCCTGATCAAAGATTACACCTATTGCTCTGCAATACTTATATTTATGTAATTGAAAATAAACATTAGTAGTGGAGAAGAGAGGTTCACAAGAAAGCGGGAGTAAATAATACAATGGAAGACAATGTTTTTCTGACTGTACAAGCCCAACTAGTTCATACTTGTGGAAATTTTAACCCGGATCAATCACACCTCATCAAAAATTACCCCCCTGCAATAGCTTCGATCACCTATCACCTATCACCTATCCCTTAGATTTGGGATCCGTCGGGGCGCAGCAGAAGATCTCCTAACCACAGCTTTCCATTCCTCTCTATCTTCAGCTTTCCGCAAGGTGTTTCTCAGCTCAAGTCCTGTCCATTCTCTGATGTTGTCTTCCCAGCGTTTCTTCTGCCTCCCTCGATAGATATAGCTTCGATAGATATAGGCAAAATAATAATTATTGTATAATGATACTAATAGATTGTTAAAGCTTCTTACTCGTTTTGCTCTTCCTGGTTCACTAATGAGGTCCCCTGCTGCCAAGGTAAGCATGCAGCGTGTCGTATCCAAAGACGCCAGGCCGTCTCTGCTTAACGTTGCTATTCTGTCGGTATGGAAAACTTATTGGCCTACCTGATTGGTTCAGGCTAGTGGTGACGGTGACGTAGTCCGCTAGAGGGAGAGACATCTCCGGCAGTACATAGCCTACCGATAGCGGTAAAGAGGAACAGTGTCGAGACGAAATAAGATAAGATAAGGTAGGATAAGAAACGTTTAGAAAAGATAAGACAACAAAAGAAAATGTGAGATAAAGTAAAATGAATTGAGATAAACTAAAATAAAGTAGAATGTAATAAAATAAGGTAAAATAAAGATAAGATAAATTGTATTTGTTCTCAAATGGAAGTTGCTTTTAAAGTTGATGAGACTAGCGTGCAACCACACACCGAAACAAGTACATAAAATAAGATATTATTATCATGACAGTTTCAGAACAAGACTCAAGAGCAGCTGCTCTAGCGCGATAAGGTATCGCTGATGAAAAGAATACATTTCTGTGACAGTCTCGAGAACTTCCTAAGTAGAACAAAAGCCCACTTCTCTTCGAGATAAATAGAAGAGAAAAGCTCAAGACAATTGCTGCACCCGAGTCAATTCACAATGACACGAGTACACAGTCCTGAGTGCTGTTATCGACAAAGGAATAAGAGCAACTGGAACATTTCAAGTGGCTTTTTTACGCCCAAGTTCGGAAATGTCATTGGATAACCTATTTCAGTGCTCAGGTTTAGACATTATGTGAATTCACTGCAGCCAACGGCCTGTGGAGAGCATGATATGGAGAATGATTTCTCTGGAAAACATGCAGTTTGATCATCAAGTTCAGTCAGTATTTTAGACAATATGAGCAACGATGTCATAAAAGTCTTTATAAACCGATGTTTTGCATTCTGAAACACTCAGTTTGCTTCGTACGAAAGCGAGCGGGTAGATCTAATTCTGATGCCATTCACGAAGAGTAGAAAGATAGTTGCTTGTCAATGTTGATTCGAGTAATTTTGACTGAGGGATGTACACTACTTAATACTATTTAAATTATCAGACAAATAGCTACACTGTTATCATAATGAGATACAAAGAAATGTGCAACATTTTTTTTAGATTGTTGGCAAATGATTTTCAGAGATAGATCGAAAGCTCGACATTCTTTGAAATCTGGTCCATGATTAACGATAAGGTATAATTACAGACTGATGTCCAGAGGGAGCAAAATAGAACATTTCAATAGCAACATGGCTGATTTATCCTTTTTATATATATATATCCTCAGGCACTCATGTCCAGGCAGACTGGTGACTGACAAACAGCGACTAGAAGCAGTTAAAGATTCTGACACCATTCGGCACACATCCTGAAGTTCTGAAGTCAGAGATACCCGGAGGTCACAGAGACAAACATAGCATAGATTTGATCGATATCTCGGCCTACATCCGTGTGTTTATCATCTTCACAACGTCTCAAGCTGCTTGGACAAGTCCTTGATCTCTTAGCGAAGGGAAACCTAAGCAACAGCACGAGGTCCTGTTGACTACTCCTCAGTTCGATCTCGTCACCGAAGAAAAGAACTCGACGGCTGAGCGATATAAGTAATGCTTACATTCTCTGGGATTGAGAGGCGTGATAGATTAGGAGATACAGAACACAACTATTACTATATACTATCTCAGGAGATCACAATCATTGAATGATGTCAAAAAGTCGTCAAGATCCATAAACGTCGCCACCATACTTAGCCTGAAGATAATAGTTGAATAGCTCGGGGATTGGATGGTTCTGAAAGAATTTGTATGATGAATGGAGAGCATATTTATGAATTAGAATCGGATAGAATAACAGATTAGAAAAAGAACGGAATACTTTAATCGATAGAGAAATTCTGCAGGACAGTGCTCTCTTTAACACTGGCACCGTGAGATTACTTTTATGCTGTTGCAAAGAGATATTGAATTTATATAGAGCTGAGATGAAGCCAACAGTTATGGACAGCATGCGACAGGATATAACAGTATTTCAAATTTGTTAAGATTGGCAATGATTTCTCAGATTTTGGGACAGTTTTCCCCAAAGAGATGAGAAAGGCTATAGATATGATGGCTGCAAAAGAGCATTACGACGACTGATTTTGTGTGAGTAAGTTTTTGCGTAGACCAATCTGATAAACGATGAGTATGTGGCTTAATATCAGCGAAACTTTAGGCATTACGACAACTGGGTTAAATGTCACCTCGACTTACCTGAACGATGCCCACCAAAACCTTCGCCCTGTCGAGGTCTTCGCAGTGATTCTGATGTCAATTCTCATCGTCTTAACGTTCCAAGGCAATCTTTGGATTATCATCGCTATTATCGCCGCCCCACAGCTGAGAAATTCTATGGCAAACATATTTGTCATCAATCTGTGTGCTGTAGACTTAATGGCTTCCGTTCTAGCCATGCCATTCTCAGTGGCCACCTTTGTCAATGGACCTGACGCTTTGGAGAAAGTGGTAAGCAGATGGATTTATTTTATTTGATACACTAAAGCTGGATTTGCTTTCTCTGTGTTCAGCATTGTTGGTATTTATGTTGAGATATCACTGGTGCTTTGTAGAAGTAGGCAATGGATTTTATGAATATTGATAATTGTGTGTTAAAATTCCTGGGTGTGATACAGGTCAGAAATATATATATATTATATGGACATCAGTTATTATGTCAAGTCTGAACTGCAAATGCCGATAAAGAGATTATTGCAATCAAAATGGGAAGCATAATATTTGTCATGGAGTTGTCTATCTATCTATCTATGTTATCATTTATTCATTCAATTGAGCATGCATATGGTCTATCATTTCTTTGTCTATGTGTCTATTTATTTATCTGTTTATCTATCTACTTGTCTATCCAACCACCCATTTATCCCTCGATCCATTCATTCATTCAATCATTCATCAATCCATCCATTTGTCCATCCGTCTATCGGTTTGCTTGTCTGTCTGTGTATCGCTCTGTCTATCTATCTGCCGAGAACCAATGCACTCAGCCGACTGTAACTCTATTGTCCAATCTTGCACCACTGCAGACTTGTATTTCCAGCCATCGTCATTCAATCTGCCATGATCTCCTTGCATAACCATCATCACATCCTCAGTGCGTCAACATGTCCACGTTTCCTGGGTGCTCAAGGAGTTAACTGCAAACTGAGTTCTGGACATGATTTATTAACCATCAATATTGATACTATCAGATCGAGACAAAATTGTTTATGTTGATGAGAGAAAGAGAAAGAAGAGAGAGAGAGAGACAGAGAGAGACAGAGAGAGAAAGAGATCAAGAGAGCGTGCGCGCGCAAGATGACACACATAGTCAGACAGACCAATAGACAGACAATAAACAAGGAGCCATATAAGTTGGCAGCACAGCCCTAAACGCAGACTGACAGATAAACAGACAGGCAGATAATCAAATAGATGACAACTAAAACTTGCGGATAACTCGCAATGGTAATATTTTTATTTTTGCTCGGGTTTTATTTAGATATTTGACAAGAAGTTCTAACTCCGTTCATTTGTATTTCATGCATTCGCTATAATATTGTAGTACAGTCTTACATTCAAAATCACACGAGTCGCACATTTCATGAGTCGATCGACACTTTATAACTGTCATTGACACTTCTAGCTCTATTTGACCACTGGCTGTCGGTATTTTGCCTCGGTTGTTTGCGAGGTTTCACACTTGTTGATGTCTGACCTGAGAACTAGCTGAGTAGTCTCTCGGAGTTTTGTCAGATATGCTGTAAATGTAGCATTAAGCTAAGGTTAATTAAGAGCAGGAAATTCAATGTTGCTCTTGGTAGAGGTAAACCGCTATTTCAAAAAACAAACGAACAAACAACAAACAAAAACGCTATGTCGTATTTAAACAAACAAATAAACAAAAAATCTTTAGCTGGAACAAACCGGACAGACAGTATTCCTAAATGACACGTAAGCCTTTTGTTTTATATTTAGTTGGCGCTGAAAACACTTATCGGTTTCAGATTTTCTAGATTGGAATAGAATACAATCAATTCCTATTTCGGGCGCTACTCTTGGATATAATGTATACCTAGGATGTTTCCCAGTATTTTCATCACCATTTGTGGCAAACCCTTTAATCTTTATCTCTAGCTGATGAAAAAGCTGTTGAGTTTATTATTATCATTTCCTTTTTATGTGCATAATCGTATTCCTAAAAGGGGCAAAACTTGCCAGTCTTGAATGACGTCAGACCGATTCCAAATGGGCTTACGGTGTTTTCTGTTAATTTTGCAGGTTTACCCATTTATTTTGCGATGTGCGATTTGTTCCAATGCAAGTTTCTGAGGCTCTTTGATAAGAAACGTCATATCTGTGGCTAGATTACTTGATGGGAATGTGTAATTCCCTTAATGGAAGCGTGTGACTGCGTTTGATCTAGATGAGTTAGATAGTCAGAGTGAAAATAATAGATTTGTTTGCCTTGCTTTGTCTATCTACTGCCCCTTCCCCCAACCCTCTCCCCATACTCGTCTGTCTGTCCGTTAATTCAATCATTTATTTTCTATCCCTCCATCCGTCCATCTATCCATCAATCGATCCATCCACCCATCGATCCATCCATCCATCGACCGATCCATCCATTCATCCAT
>JBCEWB010107522.1:0-11923 GCA_039654565.1 Peronia peronii | reverse complement strand
TCTATCTATCTATCTATCTATCTATCTATCTATCTATCTATCTATCTATCTATCTATCTATCTATCTGTCTGACTGTTTTTGTGTCTAGCTGGCTCTTATTTGTCTGATACATATTGTGAATTTTAATGAAAATATAAATTGTTGTACATGTAGGAAAGCACGCATTCTATTTCATCTTCTGTAAGAAAAGCCTAGCGACTTCATGCTCCTTATAATATCCTTCGATATTTAAATAGCACAAACGGTACTCACTGCCCAAGGTCTGACAAAAGTCCCTGTGTTGGGAATTGTCGGTGATACACATTGATGATTTTAACCGGATTAAGAATAAAAACAAGACGTTGGGTTTAAATTCTGTTCAGGAGTGCTGATGATAGAATGCGGCATGGGGAGGGAGAGGGAGGGGTAAAGAAGGAAGGAAGGGAGAAGGAGGGGGGAGAGGAAGGGAGTAGAGGGGGGTGGGGGGGGGGATGTTTAAGCTCGAGAACAAGGAATGACGATTCACGTAAATATGTGAACAAACGAAGAGACAGACATAGTGAGCAAATACTGTCGGTTTCACTATTCACGCTTCTGTCATCCTTTCACCAAGCTCTCGATATGTTCTTCCTTTTTGCATTCCACTCCTCTTCTTATTCTTCCACTAGATACTAGTGAGAGTGTTTCCTTCATTTTATCTCAGTTTCTGTAAGTTCCCCGATGCACTATCACGTCAGTGATTACTAATCTGTAAAACAATTAGGCTTTTAAATCTAAAACGCCTACATGTGTCAGTTGGTATAATATTCACTGTGTTTCCGAATAAAAGTATATAATAAAAACACAGCAGTTTATTGAGGAGCTTAATTTATGTTCATGTAGATTTCTGAAAGTTTTCAATATCTTTGAGTTTGAAATTCTGCTGACTGATTATCAAACATACAAAGAATCATATGAAGTTGTAACCCCCAGACCCAGTGTCAGAAGACTTGCCCTCAAATCAATGATTGCTTTGTGCTAGAAGATTACTAAAGTATTATATTTGTGTTACAGCTGAACTTTTCACAAAATGAGAAAAAAATGCTCTTCAATTTGGTTAGCAAATATTCTTACAGAACAGCAATGGACTTGTTTATTCCTTGTGTCCAATCAGTCTCACAAAGATTGAACTGTTAACAATTGATTCAAATTGTGAATCAATATCACCGATTGTCTATTCTCACACAGGCTCAAAGAAATTTGTAGGAAATGCGGCATATGTAATGCAAGGCAACATATCACAGGAATCTGGGAAACTATTGATTCTGGCAGTTCTGTATCGACCTCTGTGGAGTATTTATTGTTACTGAGCCATTGATGTGTATTAGAATTTACGTATTCTTTAATTTATTCTTTGCCTCGCAGAAGATAATGGAACAACTAAGCTTTTAAATGAAGGATTGGAATGAAAACATCACTAGACATGGTATATTCATTTACTCCTGCTGTTTGTTTTAAAAGTTTTTGTTCAAAATGAAATCGACGAGTAAAGCCTGGCTATACTGTATGGAACAATGATTAAGACTTGGATAAAGATGAAAAGGTGTTAGTGTTAGCAACACTAACAACGTAATCTCCTCAAAGACAGGTGCCATGAAATGGCATAAAAATGGCATCACAAGCTATACTATTACTTCTGCATCGGTTGTGTCACTACAGCTTTGGTCATTATTACATAGCCTACTTTAGGAAGGGTTTATGTCTTTGATTCTTTTGTCATAGCTTCTGCCCCTAGCAATCCAGTGAGATTTAGACAAAATGTAACATCATGGTATTAGATAGTTACTCCTTTGTTATATTATATTCAGCTCACTGAAACTGAAAGAGCCATACTAAAATGTCTCTCAGCCAGTCAAAATGACACGTAAGTCGCTGAGCTAGAACCGAGAAATCGGGCTTTGAATGTGATGAGAGGGGTCAGACATCGAATTTTTTTTATTGCAGAAACTGAATGTGCATTCTTTTCTGAACAAGACAATATCGGTCTTAACCTCGATTTATAAATATTATTTTATTAAAATCGTTTTTTTTGTTGTTGTTGTTTGTCAGGTAGGCATGTAGATTTATGCGTTCGAGCGTTCATTTAAACTCGATTTTCTCGGAATTCCAGTCATTGCTGGGGGTCCCCCCTTGCCTCTTTAAACTGCAATATCTCTGGCTCGAATAAAGCTATCTCAAAACTTTTTCCACCATCTGAAAGGGTATAAAATAAGCTTTTACATGATACCAAAAACTCCATATGGTGACAAATCGACATACGTCTCATTTTGAGTGGCAGCGAGACAAATTGTCTATCAGCGAAAGAAACATTTACAGGTAGGTCAGTAGTAGCATATTATAAAATCATATTATGGAGTTTCTATAAAACCTGTCTTATAAATGACGAAAGCATTTCAAACCAATCTTGAAAGGAAGAAGAATTGTGTTAATTATTATAATATTAATTATTATAAGCCTGATTATAGTAAGCGCATTGATAGCTAATATTATTTTGTTATTATTTTCAGTGTTAAGAAAAAAATTATTCTGTCTACATAACTCGGCTGATATGAACTGATAAGCTCTGGCAAAATGTCATCATTTACTGTGTCAATGTCGTCTTAAAGCGTTTCAAAATCTGATTGGAAACGTGCCACTTCTTGTCAGTGTCAAAGAGAAAAGCCGCAGAATAATTACTGCTCTCCCCTGCACTCTCTCTTTGCCTCTCTTTCTACATGTATGTGCCTTCTTCTCTTTCTCTCACTGTGTGCCTCGCCTCTCTCTTTGTTTATGTATCTCTTTCTCTCCTCTTTCTCTTTCTTTGCTTCGTCTCTTTGCCTTACTCTCTCTCTCTTTCCGTCTCTCTCATTTTTTTATTTTGCCCCTCCCCCCTACCCCTCCCTCTTTCTCTCTCTCTCACTCTGTCCCCTTTCCTCTTTTCCTCTTTCTGTATTTCTCTTTTTGTTTTCTAACTCTCTAGCCTCTCTCACTCTCTCTCTTTCTCTCTGTGTGTTTGTGTATGTGTGTGTGTGTGTTGCTTCCTTTTCTTTATATGTCATTGGCTTCCTCTATTTCCCTTTCTATCTTTCTGTCTTTTTCTCTCTCTTTCTCCATCGTCTGCCCCTCTGTACCTCTTTTTTCTCCAGCTGCCTTACATATCTCTCTCAGTCTGCCTTTCCCTCTTCTCAGTCTCTGTCTTTGCCTCTCTCTCTCTCTCTCTCTCTCTCTCTCTGACTCTTCTCTCTCTTTCTCTCGTTCACTCCCACTCTCCTTCCTGCCTCTTCCTGTTTTTATATTCTTTGTCTGTCTATGTATGTCTGTCTCTCTCTCTTTCTCTCTATCTCCATCTCTGTCTCTCTCTGTCTGTCTGTCTGTCTCTCTCTCTCTCTCTCTTTGTCTATGTTTTTATCTCTGTGCCATCTTTTCACTTAGAACCACCCAGAGTCTCTATTTTTGTTTGTTTGTCTATGGTCTCTCTCTTTCTCTCTCTCTCTCATTTCTTTCTCTCTTTCAGCGTTGATACAATAAATAAAATTCATAGGCTTGTCAAGTGTCTTTGTTTGCTGTAACGAGGTACAGTCAGGTAAGTCTACTCGGTATATATTATATATGAACATTACTATATTAAAACTGACAGACTCTAATGACCGATGAACGGGTATAAACTCCCCTCGCTTTTACAACGAAAGCTTGTATCAAATTTCAATCTAGTGATTTTCACTTTAGCTTTAACTGCTTGTTAGTCTTGTAAAAGTATGGTGTGTTTTATTTACGTCATAGGCTAAACAAGAAGTTGAAAGAACGAAGAGAGAGAGAGAGAAAGAGAGAGATAAACAGACAGATAGAGAACGAGAGAGACGGAGAGACTGAGTAACGGATAGAAATATATTTAGATAAGGGAGCGCTAGATTAGAAAAATGAAGAGAAAATAGAGAGAAGAGAAGGACGAATGCAAAAAGAGAATAATATGGAGATAGAGAAGATAATACAGGGCATGAACAAGATGAGCAGGGACAAGAGAGAGAATTGAGTCAGCAAGGGAATGAAATAAAGATGAGAGCCAGAGAATGACAGAACGATAAGTTATCATGAGTGGGAAAAAGATTGGGAGAAAGAGAGGAGAGAGAGGGAGAGAGAAAGCTTGAGAGATATGATCATTCCTGAGAGGGTCAGAGAACGACGGAGTAAAGGAGAGGTTATAAGAAAACTCAGAGAGAGAGAGAGTGAGGGGGGGGGAGGGGGGGAAGGGGGAAGAGACTGTGAAAGATATGACCAGTCTTGAGTCAAGCCTGACTCCAAGGAGATTGACAGAATGAGGGGAGATCACTGTCCAACTACCCACACAATATATGTCTGGCCAATATAACCTGGCTAAGCCAAAGTGACTTAACTGAACTATCAGTTTATCAGCGACCTGCCCTCCATCTTGGCTGGGGCTTATTCGGATCTGCCCACTTTTTTATGCATGGCTGGGCGCATATACCTTAGAAATAGGCAATAAATAATTGGATAAACACAGTGACCCACAAGGCAGTTTCAACGATAGATGCAATAATAGACAGGGAATCAGTCAAAAGGATCAATATGCAAGCATAAAGACGTATTGAGGACATGACGACAGTTCTGAGGAACTGCACAAATATTTATCGATAGGCATTGTGCAAATGGTCCTTGAGTAGGTTGTTCTCGAAGTTGTAACGGCAATCTGGAAAATTAGATAAACAGATGGACTATAGAGAACTCTCATTTGATCTTTATGTATGCGTTTTCTTTCATATTTTTTGTTGCATTTTCTTCCCCCCCCCCCCCCCAACAAACACACACACACTTTTTTTAAAAAAACTTTTTATTTACTTATTTATTTTAAAAACCCATTTGCACCTTGTTTCGCTAAATGAACACTATAGTCCCAGGATCACTTAGCTGAGGATCAAGGGTTTTTGCAGTCTAACCTTGCAGTTTGGCAATGGTATGGATCAGATATGTTGTACAGTTAAGAGTTCACTGCAGCCTCGGGGAGAACAAGAAGAACAAAGGTCACATACAATAATCAGTTGAATGAAGAAAGTACATTAGCATCACACAAATGCAATGCAAGTTATGCTGTGATATAAAATAAAATGATGCAAATGCCCAAGAACTTTTTTTAAAAAAAAGCTGTGGAAAATAATAAACAATAACAACAACAATAAAAACAACAACAACAACAACAAATCGCAACATTGTAAAAAATTCCTCAAAGAGAACCAAAAAAGATCACTTTGCTATCTAATATAGAGGAAAAAGCGATCAGGTAGACAAGCAGTAAAAGCAGAGAATGTCGAAAAAAAAAAAGAAAAAAAATATTTTGAAATCAAATATTGTTAAATACTGTAGAACAAAATAGTGTTACCTGTAGAAATTCTTGAACAAAAGATGGAAAGCGAATTAAAGAGCTCATGCAGGGTCTAAATCTATGACGGAAATATTTATCTTTCCTGGTACTTCCGTTACAAAAAGAAAAAGCCAAAGGGAAACAGAGCGATCACAATCTGGAATTCTATCAGGCTTGCTAAGCGCAAACAAGTGAGGAACTGAAAGAGAAAGGAAGAGAGTGAGAGAGAGAGAGAGAGAGAGAGAGAGAAAAGGGAGGAAGATTAGAACTGAAATTTTGAACGTCTTGCCAGGCATTTTCCTGTCAGGGACCTTTCAGAGACGTTGGATTTAGGAAGAGGGTGCAATAGGCTACGTTATGGCGATCTATCGATTTGAAACCTTGTGTTCAGTTATCTGATCGCTTTGATTCTTTGTGCACTTCGGCCCTGACTTGGATACAACAAGAGTTGTGGCTGGTAAAACGAGATACAGTTTTCTTTTCAAATTAACTCCAATTTTTGTATTCTCGTACATAGTGCTGTCCAAAAGGTGTTATATAGTGTCTTTCAAGCAGATCTAATCTTACATTTAGAGCAACTTTATTCTAGCCTTTGTAATTGATACACATATACACACACACAGGCACACACACACACACACACACAGAGCAGGATATGGGGCAAAGTGAAGAGGATGAGAAAAAAAAGAGTAGAAAGAAAGAGAGAAACCAGAGAATGGATAGGAATTAAACAGTGCTTGAGATGCTAAACGATACCCATTGTCAAAAAAAAAAAAAACGGTCACGATCAGTGTAATTGTGTTGAAAGGACATTTAGAGCCAGATGTAATGCGGTAAAAATAAGTGAGAAGGGTTAGGAAAATTCCGTCTCTACCATGACCAATACAATGCAATATGGAAAAAAAAAAGACACCAATGAGAAATATTATCTGGTGGCTTCCAGATAATTTAGTTATTGTGTAATTAACTTCCCCAGTCTCTCTGTGCCCTTCTGTGTGGCCCGTCTAGGAAGACATCTTCATTAATGAGAGTATTTAAATAGCTCCGAACAAAACCTTTCATAATTGCCATCAATTACTTTGATACGGCTTCAACAAGTTGGGTTTCGTTAGTACTTTGATTGCCTTACCACGAAGTCAGTACTCTGAAACTGGAAATTATGGTACAAATTTTCTCTACGATCCTAATCTTGGATTTCTGTATTCATCAAAAAAAAAAAAAAAAACGAGAAATTTCTTTGTCATGCGTGTTTGGTTTGTTGGTAAGAATTAAGTTTATTATTGATTTCACGTTACAAAATTACTGTTGGTACATATTAAATTTTGGATACAGTTCGTATTCCTCTAGCTGTTTGTTTTATCTACGCATTATCAAAATAGGAAGACTTTGTGACGATCATATGTAGAGATAAGTCACACACAGATTTCTCTTTTTTATGCTCCTGTCTTTACTACGGACGCATCTCTTTAAACATGTATTTTTTCTTATAGGAAAACAACAACAACAACAACAACAAATCAGCCTCACGAATATATAGCTATAAGATTACTCTTCAAAGATGGGAAAATTAGTATAAAATATATATATTAAGTTTTGTAACTTGTTCAGTCGCAGTCTCAAGACAATGTGTTTATTGTTGTCAAAATCTGTTCCATTTCGTGCAAAGAACTTTTGAGTAGTCAAAAAACCAAAGACCACAGACCTGTGTATTTATCAAGAATTCTTGCACATTTAAGCTTATTTATTTTATGACCCTATCAGCTTCTCTAAATGCGCTGACGCAGCAAAATGTTGTTAAATCTGGGACCGCCAAAAAGATCTCCCTTCCCTTGAGTATTCTCACTTCTCTTAAAAATTCCTGTGATGACTTGGTTGTAAAACACCAAGAAAAAAAAACTGGTTTCCAGCCTTCCATTTAGAAGTTCTTCACCGTTAAAATAGATGTAACTGAAAACAATATAATGGCATGACGGCAAAAGAGTGCTAAGATATTGAAAGTAATTGTATAATTTTGTGTGGCGTACTATACGACTGGGAATAATCTGTGTCTTAATCATTAATCGTTTGCATGTTAATGGAAAGTTCGCAGATTGTAATAACGATAAAATTTGACTCCTCTTGTTTATTTTACACACTGCACTCCTCCCCTGTCTCTCCCCCCTGCTCACACACACACACACACACTGTACTCACACACAGACCAAACAAACAGTTCCACCTGATTTACTGCAGCATAAACATCAATATTATATTACTGGTTGAGATTATTCAAGAACATGTTATTATGAATCCACAGTAGCCTACTAAATCACTGATTTGCCATACTGCCATAGTGCTACAGTGCTGTTACGAATATAATATGAGACGTGACAAGATGGAATCAGATGCTCGTCAAACTGAGGCAACTGGAAACATATTTTTTCCAACAATGAGTGAATTTTTAATGTATCTCTCTCTTTTTTTGTATACAAAACTCTTCTTTGTCCATTTATATTACATTTTGTGAAACATTCAAATGTTGTTATTGAATGACATGATCCAAATGAGGATCACTATGAATTATCAAAGGCGATAGGTCATTTTCTCCCTAAATTCAGCTGGAGCAGCAGGTCACTCTTATCGTAGTTAATTACCAATTTCCAGACTTTTACTTGAGATAAAACAAATGTCTTTTACCAACAGTAAACGAAATAAACAAGCGTCATAATAATACAAAAACTCTTTATGTTCAAAAATTGACGAGCACTGATTCCACTGTGTCGCCCCTCATATGGCTTAATCCATTAGACAGCAGAGACAGAACACAAGACTACGGAAGAGAATCTGTGCCACAGCCCTCTTACACAGTCAGTCAGATCCCCACTGGCCCAGGCACAAGGTGATGAGATCGCAGAGCCAGATTTGGGGGACACTCCATGTCTGATGCGGTCACTGATGCCCTCCATGTCACCAGAACCTCGTGGAGAGGTATAATCCCTCAGCATCAGAGGACAAATGGCGTGAAATGCCAGTTCTCCCTGGTTGTTCTGTGTCTGTCCAAGACCCATTTTTTTTTTGTTTTTCTCTCAAATCTTTCAATCCTAAGACAGTAGGATTATCTCAGCTTTAAGTGGCTGCCTGTTTTTGGTGAGAATTTTTGTGGATAGAAATTTGAAATTTTGAAATTTTGCCCGGACAGCGGCACCCGCCTACTCTTATCGATTTTTAACAGCCAAGAGTTCTTTACCGTGCATAACGCACACACGGCACCTCCGAAATATATCTGCCCTTACCCGGCTAAACGTCAGCCTTCCCCACCCAAGAAGATCGTCGAGTCACTAAAAAAAAAAGAAAATGCAGGTTTTAATCTTCGTATCGTTTCCATCCCACGATGGCAGAATTCGCGAGTCGAAACCGCAACCCACGGCGTGAGTTGTTCACCACGGAACAAACGTCAAACCACATGACTACGGCGGCCCGTTGTCGGTCGGTCTTCTGTCCCTTTCGGCGTGCGTCTGGTGATTTTGCCATATCGGCAAGACCCATGCTGTTCATACAGGTTTTATTATAATGACAGCCTGGCGAGATCTGGACAAGCACAGCGATTTAAAGCTATTACCAAATACTATGTTTATTTGTTTACGGGGCATGAAATAAAAGTTACGATTTATGGTTGTTGCTGCTGTTTCTTTTACTTTTTCTTTCCTTCTTTCTATCTTTTTTTTTCTTTCTTTCTTTCTTTTTGTTTTCTTCGCATGAATTTTTTTTTTTGTTACAGTTCAGAACATTAGTTACTGATTTCATGTTCTTTTTTCCTTCGACACAATAAATGTGTGTATTGCAGCGGGGCTTTTGCACATTTTCAGCTTTGTAAAGAATTGTGTTTCCAGGGGGGGGGAGGGGGGGGGGGGGGGGGGGGGGGGGGGGGGGGGGGGGGGGGGGGGGGGGGGGGGCTTTTGCACATTTTCAGCTTTGGAAAGAATTGCGTTCCCACTCCCCCCCCCCCGGTTTCAGCCCTCCGGTCCACCGTTCCCATCTTCAATTCCCCCCCCCCCCCCTCTTTCTCCCACTCCGCCCACTCACAGAACACAGAGGGAGCCACGAGAAAGCGTGAGTGAGTGAGAGAGAGAAAGAGAGAGAGAAGGGACTAGGAGGAAAGAGAGAAGCAGTGAGACGAAAGGAAATAAAAGAAGAGTCATAAAGAAACAACAGGAGAAAAAGGAAGACAAAAAAGAGAAAGAAAGCTCAAGAGAAACATACCAGACAGAAAAAGAGAAAAAAGAGAAAGAAAGTAAGAATGAAACATACAAGACAGCGAAAAAGAGAGTGAAATAGAGAGGGGAAAAAAGGGAGGAGGAAAGGGTAAATTCTATCATTATCATGCCAGGTCCCTCAATACTTTCTCGGTTAATCAAATGCTTTTCTTTTTCTCCCTTTTTCAATTATAGTACAAAAATGAAATACAACAACGCTGCTTCCGTTATCGAAAACAACAATCTCTAGGACCATTATTTTCTTCGCCACCAGTGACGGCAAATTTTACAAACTGATTGTATGATTTCAGAAAATATAATTTTAACCCTGAAAGTGTCAAGGTGCCAAATCTGGTCAGACTCAGATCATTCATTATAAATGTGTTTGAACTTTTTTCGTAATAATTTACAATGTGAACCTGAGACACTAATCTTATATAGTCCTTAGTTTAAGACTAATATTTTCTAAGCAAGAGTCAACATCGTGATAGAAACCTTAACATCCCAGCACTTTTTTCAGTTGACAGTTTCAAGGTTAAATTAAAATTACGCAGGGCATTATTGGCTTCGTCTGTCCTACACTTAGCACAAGAGACTCATCAAGCCGCTCGAATTAGTTTTCTCAATTCTTTTTGTTTGTTTGTTGATGAACTATTGACGTTTTAGTCAGCAAAATGAAACAAGGGATTATCAGCGTTAAAAGCGGATGCAGGTCCTGAGAGTGATTTTCTGAATGCCTGAACTAGGGACTTTTTAGCTTCACATTTGGATTCAGCATGTTCAAATTAGGAACAGTGTGAAAATTTCCTTCGCTTTGGGCCATGAAACGTACCTATTGTCAAAGACCTCAGATACCTACAGTATTGAATGTAATCCTTTGAAATTTATGTACATTAATAAAATAACGCTATATAAAAGATGATAATTTGTTATTTGTTTATATCCCACATTTTGTTCCGTTATAAGTTTCTGAAATATACGTATTGACGAATTTCTCTGTTTTTCAATTTTCCACCAAATATCCATTTTTCCTTCGGAAACATGAGCAAAACTCAGAAAACCAAATGAACATTTATTAAAACACATGCTATGGGGACTATATTCAAATTTTGAAGTCAGTTGACTCAGAAATACAAAAATCCTTAGAGACAAAAGTGGAAAAATAAAAACATACATTGTGACAAAATGGCAATTGAGTTTTCAAAATCTTTTTCTACACTCTCCTAATGGTGGAGTTTTGATGCCTGTTTGGAGCATAGAGCAGATGTTTTCGGCCTCAACTGTTATTTTTCTCATATCAAAAGAGGCATTAGTCTCTAAAATAACAAACCCCCAATTTTTATGTTTTAAAACTAAAAACTCATTTTCTGGACCTGCAACCCCCTCCCCCCAACAGACACATATACTCCCCCTCTTTTTTCAAGAATAATATGCGTGACTTATACTAGAATGAAATAGGTTAAGTGCAATCACCTTCTCAAAAAAAAGCAAACAAACAAACAAAAGAACACAAACTGATTTTCAAAATTGGAAGAAAGCAAGCAAGAAAATATACTTTAAGTTCTCAACTACAATGTTCGTTGTTGAATGGTGGTGGTCTGTTTTGACTCGGATGTGAGGGGAAAAAATCCTCATTTTGAAATCCCAAATAATGCGTTCGTGACGATTACAGATATTTTGGGGCAAAAACCATTAAAACATTAATCTGCACCTATAATCTAAAGAATGAAAACAGTCAGAGGTATAGTGTTGTCAGAGAAAGATAAATAGAAAAATTGTGCCTTTTGTTCACTTATCGAAATTCTATACAGTGCTGTGCGAAGCAATCATAGAAAATACGCGGATAGATGAATTCGCGGTGACGCAAATGTAGACATCCAAAGACATCAGATTGGCCGAGCGAAATGTCAGCGAGAGCTAAATTGAACCAGAGCTGTAAGATCTGCCCGTGTTATGTTTGGACAATGAGAAATGACGTGGAGAGGGGCGGGACTGGCGAGCGATAGGCAGGGATAACTAGATCATGTATGATGGCCAGTTGTTGTCCTGTCAGCGTGTATGTGTGTTTGTGTTTGCGTGTGTGTAGATCTATGTGTGGGTAAATGTTAAGGAAAGAGAGGAGACGTGAGAGAGAGTGAGACAATAAAAATTAATGTCCTGAAGGGCATGCATTTAATTACCTATATCAGCTAGTCAAGGAAAGAGACAAACAGAAATGACAGACAGACAGATAGGTAGACGATCAGACAGACAGACAGATAGATAGATAGATAGATAGATAGATAGATAGATAGATAGATAGATAGATAGATAGATAGA
>JBCEWB010107511.1:0-11923 GCA_039654565.1 Peronia peronii | reverse complement strand
AGTGAGTGAGTGAGTGAGTGAGTGAGTGAGTGAGTGGGTGAGTGAGTGGGTGAGTAAGTGGGTGAGTGGGTGATTGGGAGGTGCCTGGGTGAGTTAGTGAGTGAGTGAATGGGTGGGTGGGTGAGTGAGTGAGTGAGTGAAAGGCACACTGAACCAGAAACATAAAGAGAGGGAGAAAGAGAGAGCCGGGAGGGCCGGGAGGGCCGGGGAGAGGGGAAGGGTATACTAATCCTCATCTTGCAGCTCTCCAACCCTAGGGGTAGCCGTGACCGTGTAATTAGGCATCTACTTCTCGATGAAAAGGCGAATATATTTCGTAGGTCCAGTGTATACGCTACGCACGCTAAAGAACTGTTGATAGTTAACAATCGGGTGAAGAGCAGGTAGAGATGTCGCTGTCCGAGGAAAATTTCTCAATTCCAAATTTCTACCCACAAAATTTATCCCACCAAAATCATATTATGCACTTAATTAAAGCCGAGATAATCCTACTTCCTTTGGATTGAAAGGCTACATACATAATAAAAGAACTTAATATAAAAGAAAAATCGAACCCTTCTTCATAACAATGACAGGAACTATACTTTCTGAAATAAATACTTGTACAACAAACAGACAGATAGAAAGAGAGAAGGGGGGCGAGAAATAAAGAGAAATTTTCAGTGTGAAGGAGACAGGGTGTGTGTTGGAGATAGGTAGAGAGAGAAATGAGAGTCTAATATTCTCTTTTCATCGCATTGTAGTCATATTATAGCTGAGTACTTTGTGAGATAATCATGACTCATACGCATCCTCATAGCACTCCCATAACATATGGACATATACCATACATGGTAACAAAAAAAAAAGCACACACATAAAACATGTCTGTATGCGCTCATACAGATATCTTGCAAACTTCCATCTCTCACGACACTAAAAGCTCTACTCGTCTGAGATTTAAGCGAATGAAATTAACACCTGGCTCTCGCAATACTTTGTATATCCCCTGTTGATGTCGTGTTTTGCGTGCGTTTCCACTAAAACTGGATTATAAATCAAAACACATAAAAGATATATGTGTAAGTGCAAAAGTATTAGCTCGGACTGATATCTTACAAAATCCCTGTCTCACAGAACTTCAGAACATTATCTCACTCTTTTGGGATGAGAGTGAATGAGATTAACGTCTGTCTGTCTCAGTACTTGTGTCTGTCTACTACTGTTAGGTGATATAACTTTTTTTTTTTCTCCCAGACCCATTGCACTCGCCTGTGTAGGTTGCCTCACCACGCTATAGCTGTCCAAACGGAAGCATAATGTATTGCTGTGACCACGTAATAACTTTCAAAGTGAGTTAATCCCATCTACAACAAGCCAACACGACTAGATACATCAACCTTGCAGAAATCTACAAACTAGACATACGAACAAACATAAGGACATATCATGATTAAAAATCCCATGTTCCGTTTTGCTTCATTTGTTTTAGCTGTGTTGTTTTGTCTTTCTGGTGCTGAACAATTTAATAAAATAAATATCGCCTCCTTTTGCTCTTCATAAGGCCAATATCCATAACGAAAGATTTAGGCATAATTACTCCCAAGCAATTAATAATTTTGTACTGAGGCCAGACGTGACAATGACAGACTAAAAAAAAAAATAATAATAATAACTGGCAAACACACCAATGAATGTTGTTTAACAAAGAAAGATGAAAAAAGAAAAGATTAAGACTGCAAATCGCAGATATAAATCACAGCAATAAATCATCGAATCGATCAGTATGTGCATAAAACCTCAGCACTGCGAGGCGTGGAGAACAGTAGCAATCTCCCAGCACCAGACCAAAATAAAAACAACAACGAAATAACCGCGAAATATATCAAGGGGGAAAACGAGTCTCCAAGGACAGTAGTTTGATAGGGAAACATCAAGGCTCCTTGGGAGACATGCTCTTGCCACTAAATCGATGACAAGATAATTATAATCATTTCAGACAACATATAGATACAGCTATAGATATATAGATATAGACAGACAGATACATATAACTTACTTTATGTGAACAAAGATTAGGTCAAAAATAATTCAAAAAGAACCAAAAGAAAAGACATAAAGGAAAATAGCCATATGCACAAATGTTCACTATACAAAACGTCAGCTGCAGAGGATAATATGTGGAGATTTGAAGCTGCCCTTGACATGCCGACAGGGCAAATGATACCGTATGTTGCACTGTCGATTGGAACCAAACTCGGTAATATAACGACGTTCTTTCAAGCATTTTTAAATTGTCACACCATTTATTTTTATTGTTGACGTTCTATATAATCGGTTATCTCGATTTTTATTGTTGCCAGGATGTTGTTTTTGTTGCTGCAGTTATTGTTGTTGTTGTTGTTCTTCTTCTTCTTCTTTTTCTTCTTCTTCTTCTTCTAATTGCATTTGTTGTAGTAGTAAATGTTGAAGTTGCTGCTATCGTTTTGTTGCTGCTGTTGTTTTCTCTTAGTTACCGCTATTCTTCTTGTTCATGTTCCGTTTGTTTTACTTGTATAACAAACCAAGTAATCACACACATAAAAAATATAATACATATTATATAACAATCGGACATAAAATAAAAATGTCACTTTTCCTACAAAATTCAGTCAAACAATTTTCTAAGAAACAGAAAAAGCCACAAAGAAATTATGAATTATATGAAATCAAAAACACAACACTGGGAAGGAAAGAAATGAAAAAAAAAAGAAGAAAGAGAGAAAGAAAGAAAGAAACCAACAAAGAACAAAAGAAATGACGGATGAAAAGAAGGAAACAAGGAAGGAAGAAAGAAAGAAAGAAAGAAAGAAAGAAAGAAAGAAAGAAAAAAAGAAAGAAAAAAGAAAGAAAAGAAGAAATAATCAAACAAAGAGCGCATTCTGGCAGCAATTTATATATATTCCCGGTAGAAACAGCTTATCGACAGATTAAAATTTATGTCATTTAATCCCAAGTTAACCAATGTCCTGAAGTACCTATTTCATTTTTTTTTTTAACGTCGTCAAATAGAGCGTCAAATTAACAAAACCAATACACCATGAAAAGAATACAGAAAAGACACAAAGAAGAAAAGAAAAAGCAAAGAAAGAAACAAACAGAAAAAAAACAGAAAAAGCAGAGAAAGAAAAGAAGAAAGAAAGAAAGATGGAAAGAGCAAAAGAAAAAAGAAGAAAGAAAGAAAATAAAGAAACAAAGAACCGTTCCAGCACAACTCTGGCTTTAAAAAAAAAGGACAAAAGGAAAGAACAGAAAAGAAAGAAAGAAAGAAAGACTACCATTACTCATCGATAGAACAAAATGTGCGTCATTTAATCCCAATTAAACCTATTTGTTGTTGTTATTTTTTTCACGGCGCTGGACGCAGCGCGTCCTATCCAATTAAGCGACCATAAATAGCCTATAACGGTAGGGTTTCGACAAACCGTGGTGTTTCCTTTGGCCGCCTGCCGGATTGCTCCAGCTCTGTTTACCAACAACAAAAATAGCGAAGGAACAATGAAAAACAACAAATAAACATATAAAGTATCGTATTATTTGGAGAAACAAACATCTATTTTTGTTAGGATTCACGTGTACAGAAACAGTTATGGATTAATTCGGATTTCTTTGGTTGAAAACTCGCTGTAGACACGAAGTCATGCATCCTTGTTGTTTTTCTTAAGACTTTCGATCCTATGAAAGTAGGATTATCTCAGCTCTAAGTGGCTGCCTTTTTTTTTTTTTTGGTGAAAATTTTTGTGGGTAGAAATTTGGAATGTGGAAATTTTGCCCGGATAGCGGCACTCCGCCTACTCTTCATCGGTTTTTCATTGCCAAGGATTCTTCAAGTGCATAATGTACAAAGGGTACCTCCGATATATATATTCGCTCTTATCCGAGAAGGCTAGGCGTCGAACTTCCCCATACACAAAGCCAAATAACACAATATGCGGGACAGACTACATGGCATGTTCTGAGTGAACAACAATATCACGGTGGAACTACTACAGATAAAGAAAGCATGTAACAAATAAACAAATCAGCAACAAGATCCAGGAAGCTTCAGGACCTCATAAGAATCTCCCCACCATAGTGAAAAAAAAATTGCAGAATCTCACAAAAATCTCTTCAGTATAGTGAAGGAATGTAGACAGATCTGAAATCTCACTGTGGGTGAAAAAACGGAATTGAGATGGTACGGTCATCATGTGTCCCGGTCGCCAGGCCTTGCAAAGACAATCTTACAAGGTACAGTCAGAGGCCGCAACAGAAGGGGAAGACAAAGGAAGAGATGGGAAGACAATATCTGAGAATGGATCTGAATGAGAGTTGCTGATTCTCACAGAGCAGTGGAAGACAGACAGGGCTGGAGAAAGTTGGAGGCCGCATTTTCAAAGGTGTCCCAACGATATCGACAGGGGTCAAGGGATTATATTGATAACAGGTACAGAGAGATGTCTGATTGGTGTTTGCCAAATGTTCTTTCTAACAACGTTCACAACATTTGATCTCTAGAGCACAACAACAACAACAAAAGGTGGGGGGGGGGGGAGGGGGGGGAGAGAGAGAGAGAGGGAGTAGGTGTAACAATGGAAGGGGAGGCCTGATGAAATAAGAGTACGGTAGACATAAGGTCTCACTTAATACTATGTTTTTGCCCATTCGAATAATGTTTGAAACAACAAGGCCCTTAATCACGGCAGTATCAAAGTGTCATTCTAGTGGAATATAAAAACAATTTAAAGCCTAGTATGATTCGTTCTTTCATTAATGGTAGATCGAAATAGTGTAGTTTTGGCGAAATCACAGATATCCTCTTAAAGGCTAGGATTAGTTTCCAGAAATAAATATATGTAATACGGGAAGTCCAGACATCATGGCAGTTTCTGATACCACTTAGAGCGTTCTGTGGGTATTTGGCAATTTCGCTGAAAACCATATACTGTGTGTACATTACACTGTTGTTTTCTTTTTTTTTTCCTTTTTCTGAAACTGAGAACTTCTTTTCGTTTCTTCTTTGTTGCTAGTGTGTCACTTTGCCATAGATCACACGCCATCAACATTCTACATAAGCATTCCTTGCCTCGTTTCTACTGTTTGTTGTTGTTGGTGGTGGTGGTGGTGGTGGTGGTGTTGCGTAGTCATTGCTTTCTCTCGTTGGCCACCACATCTTATGCCCTACCCACACCTCCCTGGAGCTACAGTGTTCTACATCTTTCATATTTGAATTATTCATGCCCATAGCCAGCAATATCCTTATACAGACGTATTGGAACACGGCGAGCCCTCATTCACAAGGCCGTTTATTCCCTTAATCACATTCCCTACAACTGTTAAGAGGGCTATACACTTCCATGCCAAATGCTCAAGTGGAAAACTCACGCTCTTCGCTCAAGTGACATGAAAGCTATTGGCATGAGTGAATTTGTCACACACTCACATTTTTCAGCTATTCGCTTGAGCAATTTGTCCTGCTAACAAAGCCATCGGAATCCCGGCACAATACCTAGGATGAAAATGTATTTCCTGCAACACAACACACTTCGACCAAACAGACCAAAATTAGATAGCAATCGGTAATGATCTGTACAGGAACTGATGAAGAAACGAAAGTGCCTGATCTACAACAACAAGCTGGGTATTCAACTTCATCATTACAGAGATGCCTCTTCTCCCTAAACCCACTCCTTCTTTCCACCCGCAACCCAAACTACTAGACTTAAGAGACCTCTGATCCTCAGAATACAGGAAACCCTGAGTCTATGAACCAAAAGTATAGTTAATCACCACTAAGACAGACAGGGCAAGAGACATCCTTCACTAATTCCTTGACTTTTGCCTGTCGAGGGGAGATCTCTGAGGATGAGATCACACTCCAGCCTTTCTTGTCCTCTCCTGCTCTTTGACAATCAGCAAACTTCATTCCTATCCATCCTCAGACGTTGCCTTACCATGTCTTTCTTCGTCTTCTTCGTCTGTGGCTCCTTCTGACTGTTCCTGCAAACCTGTTTTTTTTTTTTTTTTTGAAAAGCCTGACGCTCGGAACACATGATGACCGTACCATCTCAGTACGTGCTCACCGTACTGGTTTTTTCAGCACAGTTAGAAGATTTCAGACCTCAGTCTTCATTCCTTCACTACAACAAGAAGATATCTGTGGGATTCTACAACATAACTTGGTGGATCCTCTTGTGGATCTCTTCATTTGTTACTTGATCTCCGTTGTTGAATGCATGGATTTTTCCGTGGTATCTCATTTCAGTTGCAGCTTGCTTCATTGTACGGCAAGGAAAAAAAAGTAAAAATGAGTGACCAGGACCGAGATGAATATCCAAACCTAATTACTGCTCGCACACCTTAAAAAACCGGGATAATCCTCAGCTTATGACACCCTCCCCACCTCGACGGAAAGCCAAATCTTCAACAGAAGGGGAGGCGAAAAACGGCCAAAAGCCCATGGCTTGAATCCCTAAGTTCCAAGAGCAATGACAAAACCAATGTGCATCGACAAAAAGCGTATTTGATTAGACTATCATCACTTTCCCTTTTATATACATAATATGGCTGTTACAATATTAAGAGACAGCTTACTGCATTTCTCCATTCTCTATAACAAAACAACACCAACAAGAAAAACTGCAATTTGTTCGCTGTGTGTTAAAAAAGGGATCAGAAACCCAAGTTACGATTTTTTTTATTTATTATTTATTCATTTTGTTCTTATTTATTTATTTAAACCAAAGTTTCCTGAGGCAACACATTTTGTCAAGTTTGTTAGACAGGCTTCCTCATCTTGTAGATTTTTCTGTACTACCGCCATGAGCGAAGTTCCATTTCCTCTAAAGTAAAAACCATCTCACGATTTTTCTCGAAACCAAAGTTTTCAGAGACAACGCCTTTTTGTCAAAATATGTTGGAGATTGAGGTCTTTCTTTGTCTCCACTCATCTGAGTAACAATTGTTGTCTTGTGGCTGTCATGGCTGGTTCCTCCTCATTTCCTCTTTCCCCCGGCCTTAGCTTGAATGCTCTGAGAATAACAGGGGAGACACAGAAGCCAGCGACAGACACAGAGCACGGATCTTCGCGGAGAAGGAAATAAAGAAATAAAAGAGAGAGAAAATAACAACAATAACGGAGGTTCGAAATTACATTTCCGCCAAACTACCGCCAAATTTCCGGGCTCTTCTCGCCGAATCCGGCCAGGCTTTCAGGAAAGTTGCGGCCAATCACCATTAAATCAGAGCCAAATTAAGCGGGTTGGCCACGCGACGCCATCATAAATTTGGCCTGGTGGGAGCAGCTGGGAGCAGGGGCTAGCTATCAAAAAAACATGGCCGGCGGCGGCGAAAAATGGAGGGGACAAATTGGCAACTTCTGTTCTCTGCGAAAGAGCTAAAGTGTTTGACGGGCGAGAGCCGAGTTGTGCCACAGGTGAAGACGTAATCATCAGCTTCTTCCACCTCTCCAAAGTGTTCATTCTGTGTGCTTTTTTCTCTTCCTGAAATCTTTCTCCTCTGGCCATTCTGTCAAAGGTGAAAAGCTAAATCGTGATAAACTGATTTAGGCGTCAGGCGATTGTCTTCTGTGTTGGTGCTTTTCTTTCCTCTTCCGTTTGAGTAAATATTATCCTACTTCTTCTTATTGTTTAGGTTTGGTGGTTATAGCTGTTGTTGTTTACTTGGAAACAGCGTGAAACTTCGCCGTAATGTAACAATGTAACGGCCAGAAGAGGCCTCTCTGAGGTGCAGTGTAGCAATGTGCAAAAAACCCTGCCCAAAATAAAAGAAGAAGATAAATCTGCAATGGGCACAAAAAGAAAGCGGGGAAGGGGGGGAGGGGTGGGGGGAAGGGAGAGTGAGAGAGAGAAAGGAGAGAAAGGAAAGAAGCAACATTTGATAAAGAAATAATGACCTCCACGAGGTTAAGAACAATCCTAAAGAGTTCAGAAACATTATCGTTCTAGATCGTACACTGTGGTAAAAATTATCAGCAATCAGTTCAACTCGGAGACAATGTTTGTGTGTATAATACTATGTGTATATTCGTATTCACAGGGAAGACTTCGGCAGCGGAGATTCATCTCGCATTCCTACAGACTACACTGTTCCATCTGTCGACCGTATATTTCACGCGGCAGACGGAAATCTTTCCCAAATCTTGATATAAGAGACTGAGAATGAATTGTGTGTCCATGAACTCGAGCCAGAAATGAAGACATTATGGACTGCCAAATTGTAGTTCCTCTCCTAGCTGTCGGAGTGTTCTACACTAAATTAAAAGTCCTATTTCTGTAAACTCGTTACTTTGCTTCAGTGTGGCTAATCAGAGTCAAGTATGTTTCCAAAGAAAAGACAGATGTTGGAATGGACAAATAAAACAGTTGGCGTTACTAAGGGAAAAATAGGAGTCAACATTAAAGGCAAAAAATGGATGAAATATCAAAAAAATGGATGAAATATAGACAAACTGGTCGGCATCCTGGAAAACAGGTGTCTATACTTCAGCATTTAGATAAGAGACTTCACCTATAGTCAATGAATTTTAGAGATGAGTTACGGCAAAATTCAGGGGAAAGCCAATGTAACACTTACAACCAGAAACAAAAGCTATTTGAAACAGAATTAAATAAAAACAGAAATATACGCATACACACTTCTGTTTCATCGTTGGCTATGACACACTGCACAGGAAATACTTTGACAAGCTGCAGAGGATTTCACACACAAAACAAACGCCGAATAACGTACGTTCAATTTATGATCACAATATGACATCTACGCGATTAGCTCGGTGCTAGATAGTTTCCGCTTTTCATTCTTACTTTTATTATCTGGTCTTATTGTCTGTTTTCAGTAAGACACCACACTGATTTGTCGAATGATCGGATAGCTAGTTTGCTTGGTTAGTTGGTTGGGTGGCTGATTGGTCTGGTGATTAGTTAGCTGGTTGGTTGGCTGGGTAGTTGGTTGGTTGGTTGGTTGGTTCGTTGAGTGGCAAGGTTCAGCAGTCGACTGTTTAGTTGGTTTGCAATTTGGCTGATTTGTTGGTTGGTCAATTCGTTGACCTACCTGGTTAGTTGACATGGCACTGCATAAACACGATTGATCCATTGCTCTGTGATAGGGTCAACCATCGGCTTCAAAAGCTATCAAGGATCTTAGAGCGCCCAATCTGGCCGCCACATTTCTACGCCCAAAACATTCTGTTTGTTCAATAAAAGTCGGTCGAACTAAAATACCCCTCCTCCATATCGCTCTGCGGGCTAGATGGGTAAGACACAGTAATAACTGCCAGAAAGCCCCTAAATTAGTGTGGACAGTTGGCGACAGGAAAGCCAGTCTTATGTGAGAAAATCAGAAGGCAATCTGAAGGAATTTACCGCCCAGCGTCTTCCTGGGCCCGTCCTGGCCACCTGCCATTTTTAGTCAAACCGGACTTGCTCCTTCTTTTCGTATTTTCTGACGTTCAGGCCCAACCTATTTGTTCGTTTCCCGATCCCTGATCCTTTTTTTTTTTTAACTAAATCTTTTTCTATTTTTGTATCTACCGTCATTGCTGCTGGTAGGAGTTTCTCTTTTACTATTTCTTTTTTTTCTTTCTTTCATTACATGGCCAAGAGGTATGGTAGCCGATTCCTCATCATCCTTCCTCTTGTTATCTATTCTGGAACGGGCTGCCTTTAATTAATAATTATAACGAGATCGAGATGTTTGGTTTTCATCAGTACATGGATCAATGCCTGTCTCTCTCTTTCATGTCTATTCCATAATATGTTCTCTTCCCATCCTGCCTTTCATAGACAAAAATTATAGAAAAGTAAGCTGCAATATGAAGAGATCACAGTTTATACACATTGTCGCCGTCTCTTCTTCGAATAAAATACGATAATATTCCCTAAATCCTCTGGATGCCTTTGAAAGAAAAGGAAAGAAAGAAGAAAGAAAGAAAGAAAGAAAGAAAGGAGAAAGAAAGAAAGAAAGAAAGAAAGAAAGAAAGAAAGAAAGAAAAAGGAGTACAATGCAGACGACCAAATAAGTTCTGATAAGTTCAACATTAAAAACGCTAATTTCAGGTAATAATGAACACGGGGCATGTAGAATGACGCTACGTCTACCCTGAAATTCTGAAATTTGTATTTCTTTGGCTTAATTGCTTCCTGCGATAAACAGGTTTATCTCCCTGAATCGCATTTATTTCTCGTGGGCACGACACACTGGAGGATTAAAATAAAGTTGCTCCCGTGAATCCCAAAAGGTTTATTTTTCCCCCTGTTATGCTTTTTTCCCCCTGGCTTTGCTATTTGGGGTTTGTCCGTTTGTTTGTTTGTTTGTTTTCCAGTCGGTTTATTTTAAATTTCGTTATCTTATTTATTATCCTATTTCTTTACTATTTCACATGTCAAAGTGGCATTTCCAGAGAAAGAACTGACAAAAATACTCGCCTACTTTATTTTCACTATGAAGCACGGAATACTATTGTGAAGTGTATGTTTATAATGGCAATATCAGACGGTGAAAGACAATAGTTGGCAGCAGTTTCTCTAGCATTTTCATTGGTTTGCCTTGAATTTCCCTGTGTTCACGTGACGGTGGTAGCAGATTTCTCGTCATCCTTTCTTCAAGTTATCTATTTTGGAATAGGCTGACTTAATATTTTTAATCACAACGAGATCGAGATGTTTGACTTTTATCAGTACATGGATCAATGCCTGTCTCTTACTTTCATGTCATCCACACCACCCGTTGGTTCCAAGTTTCCACAGATCAGTGGTTCCCAACGTTTTTGCACTGGAGACCTCCTGCCCTAAAGCTTGGAACCCACGCCACCCCTTTCTACCAGCAGCTTCATTTGCATTTTAACTTCTGCGATGGAGAGGGGAAAGAAACATCTAACAAAAAATTTATTCAGGAATCCTCTAATTATTTACCAGTTAAATTAAAGTCTCCAATGACCGTTACAATACATTTTTTTTTCACTGAAACAAAATCAATAATAATAATAATGGTAATATGTAAGAGCATAAAAATATGATGAGCTGAAATAAGTTTTATCCCAAGCCATCTCTAGCAAGGCTATGCGATCCCCCTGCCAAGATTTCGCGACCCCCTTGACCCACGGTTGGGAATCCCCTGCCATATACAAAAACTGAAGAAAATTAATCTGTATTTGTTTATTTGCAATTTCTGTTAAACACTGAAGGTTCTCGCGTGCAAAATGCAACTCGGGCCTCTGCGTTTACACACTGTTTATGCTATATGAACAATTCCTATAGCAGTGATCATCTTCTGCAGCTTATTGGTGTAACCACAAGAACACCTGTCCATTCCCTTTTTAATAAACAGATCTCTGATTAGGATTCTTAGGGAAACCCCCAGTGTTAATCCCCTTTCGGGTTTTGGAGGCTATAGTATACATGAACCAACAAAATGTATCCCAAGTATTTTTCTGTCTCGCCATATCTTCATGGCAGATGTCCTATGCCATCATGACATCAACAAGCAACAGACAAACATTATCTTACAGCAATCGCCATAGGTGCAAACAAACCACCGCTTAGCGAGACAGGCGGGGACTTTGTTGTATGACTATCGGGGACTTTGTTGTATGACTATGAGTTGACCCTACATCGATCAATGTGGTCAGATTGGACACTTTCTTCCCCGGTGCCAACACTTTCTTGGTCTCAGTCTGGTTTCCTCGGCTCACATTCCTGAACAAACTGTTACGAAGTTGACATTCTTTTGACAGTTAAATTTTTCTACCTTTCGCCTCTGTATCTCTCTTACTCTTATTTCTATCCGTGTATCCGTCCGACCGTCCCATCCACCATCGTCCATCCGTTCGTCCAGCAATCTATCTATCTATCTATCTATCTATCTATCTATCTATCTATCTATCTATCTATCTATCTATCTATCTATC
>JBCEWB010107500.1:0-11924 GCA_039654565.1 Peronia peronii | reverse complement strand
CATCCGTTCATCCATCCATCCATCCATCCATCCATCCATCCATCCATCCATCCATCCATCCATCCATCCATCCATCCGTAGATTAATATGGCTAAAACATACATAGATGAATCGAGAATTTGTATGTCATTGCTCAGATCGTAATGGTTAGGTTTCAGATTTGAGTCACACACCAATGATACAGCTATGCAGTTTGTAATGAGATTGAAAAATAAGAAGAAAAACCAATACAATTGCTCCCCTCTCTCTCTGTCAAGACGAGCCACCCCAGTTATAGAGACCTTAGCTGCAATATCGCCAAAAGTGAAAAACAAAAATGTCCTCTTATTCAAAGTAACAATTTGATATTCATAGAAGAAGTAGGATATCATTTTTTGAAAACTACTTCTAAAATCAAAATTCCCATATTGAATACTGTTTTTATTCTGGTATCCTAGAGCTGCTTAGCTGTTACGTCTCCATAGAAACCTCACACCTGGTTTTAAAATCTCCGTGTCTGTGTTATATTCTATGGCTGATCCTCGCACTATCCGGGACTTCTGCGTGACATTTATATCCTTTTCCCACTACTTTTTTGTCCGTGCACAGACCTCATTCCATGAATAGAACAGCATAGTTGTGGTTTCCGACATTCTGTTCTGGACATCATTAGTTCTTATACACCGTCTCAGCTTTCAGCCGGCGCTGTCAGGCTCTGTTTAATGAAAGGACAAAAGCTCGTAAAGGTAAGCGAAGGGACAAAATAGTGAGTGTGAAAAAATATCTGCCATTCTAGTATTTTAATTGCCCTTAAATCTTAGATCTCAAAGGTAGATTAGTGAAATTAAGTAGAGGATTTTTACGGCTGAGGTGATCATTTGGAGATCGATCGTTGCTCACGAGTTGATTACGTGCCACAATTAATGACAAAAGACTGTAATCATAAAAGAGTGTAGGAAATTAAAAGACGTTAAGAAGTTAAGACTGAATGACAATCAAATCACAAAGAATTTTCTGCAGCGAGCTAATGCAGGCAGAGCGTTCCGCAGGGAGACCCACAACATAGCTGCAAAGATGTTTGTAAACAGGATGTAAAGGCAATGAAAACTGACGTCAGTGCATGGAAAACTGTGACCTCTCAGTTCTTAGACTGCTAGCAGGCTGTGAGATAAGACCTT
This sequence comes from Peronia peronii, assembly GCA_039654565.1. Lineage (NCBI taxonomy): Eukaryota > Metazoa > Mollusca > Gastropoda > Systellommatophora > Onchidiidae > Peronia > Peronia peronii. The sequence continues at coordinate 10,767 of JBCEWB010107500.1, read as the reverse complement.
TCCCAGTGAGGAGTCACTGGCCTTGACAGGCTGAGGCAAAACACACACACACACACACACAAAGAAAAAAAAACGAACGATTTGACGCAAAACTCTACAGGACGCGACACCATTGTCAGCAGTGATAGAACAATAACTCCTGACACTGAGTCATGTTTGTTTGTTTGTTTGTTTGTTCGTTTGTTAGTTTGTTTGTGTGTGTGTGTTGGGATTTAACGGCGCATCGGCACAATATTAGGCCTACGGCTATATGACACATTACAAGTCTAGAAGACTGATCAAAGTATGCGTAAAGCATAATACCATATGAGCAATTAAGTAAACCTTCTCAATCCGTCGATTGCAAGAGGCGTTCCATATAACATTGAACAATCTCAGAGTCTCCTCTCTTTCTGACTGTCTGTCTACCTTGTCTCGTGGTTTTAAGTCACTTCTTCTTAAATAGTCAAACTGCTGTGTAGCCTACCCTAGGTTCAGATGTCTCCTGATTTCATCAGAAACCACAGCTTTCCATGGAGTACAGGGTAACTGCAAAATAACCCGTTATTTTGAAATGGGTCCACACTACTTATTTACTGTAAATTTTGTCTCAAATTGCTTGTGTGTGTGTGTATGTGTGTGTGTGTTTAACCAATCTTTAATGTTTTGTTTTGATCTTTAATATATGCTCTTTGTTTCTTTCTTTTTCATATTGATTATTTTGTTTGGACTTTGGAAGCTCTACAAACATGGCTGAACGTCGGGCTAGTGAACATCGGACTAGAGAATGTCGGGCTAGTGAACATCGGGCTAGAGAATGTCGGGCTAGTGAACATCGGGCTAGTGAACATCGGGCTAGAGAACGTCGGGCTAGTGAACATCGGGCTAGTGAACATCGGGCTAGCGGTACGTTACAAAGTTTGAAAATCTATTATTGAACAAAAAAATAATCAGTCTCAAAAGACAGATACAAACAAATAAAATTTGCATACAGTAAAGATCAAACACAAAACAAACTGGAGAGAAAAAAAATACAATTAATAAATAATGTTTAATTATTTTATAAAACAGGGGTTACTTTTTAGTCATCCTGTACATGAAAGATGATTGCTGACTCTGCCAGGGGAAGCTGATTCATACATCATAAAACTCACGTGTTCTCTCTAATATCTCTAATGTCCTGTTCCGTTCTTTTTGTATGTCTTGTCCGTGTGCCGTTTTCTTTTTTAATACTTCATGTATTTCATGCAAAATTAAGTGAGGCGAAGCTTAGTTTGAAAAACACGGGGAAGTGGAGGGAGAGACAATGGGTGTTCTGACTGCGTCATCAAATTATAACAGAGTCATCTATTTGCAAAGTCTATTAAATGACTGTTCCGAGAACACACAAAGAGTTAATTGCACATGAGAATATGACAACAAACTGAAAACGCAAGATCACCGCACTTTGAATGAAGATCAGAACATGAAGAATAAATCAGAATGAACATTAGATTCCCTGAATTAATATAAGAACATGAGAATTATCTTAATGAGTAAACTCAGGAAGAATCCAATCAAGGCGTTTAAACTTGAGACATCGGTATGAAGATGTTTCCATGAGGTATTCTATCTATCTCAGAAGGACATAAAGTCTTAGTGTTTAGTCCATCATCAAGTCTGCCTCGACCTGTTAGTTTCTCTGCCCACAGATGAACACTTTGTAGACATAATTATTCAGAATAGCTGCATCAGGGCTTTGTTAAATCTGCTTTCGTGTTTGGTTAAATCTCTTTCATATTGAACGTTCTTTCATTTTGTATTACGTCTATCTTTTCTCTTATTTGCTTTCTGGTTTTCTCTTTTTCTGTCCTTTTATTCATTATTTCATTACTATTATTATTATTGTTATTATTATTATTATTATCATTATTATTATTATTATTATTATTATTATTATTTTGTGCCCATCTCTCTGTTCTTTCGAGTTCCCTCTCCACCATTTTTTTTTGTCTCATCCAGTTGATTTCATTTTCAGGAAAAAATGTCTTTCAGGCGATTCTTTTCATTTCTCAATCATCGTTTTTTCTAGCTCCTTCATTTATAATTTGTCCATTCTCTATACGCCTTTCCACCTTTCTCCCTCTTTTCCCCAATCCCGGCTTCTTTGTCGAGATTTGTTGCTTATTGTTCTCCTCATGTCCCCTATAACGAGACTGTTCATTCAGTATGAATGTGCTCATCTCTCAGCCTGTCTAGAATGCATTGTGCCCTCACTCGTCTGTTCTCTGACTCTAAATCCTCATTTTCTCTGCTGAATTTCCCCATTAGACACACATCATGCAGCACAAGCTTTCCCAATTATTTAACCCTTAAAATGTCGATAGAAACTACTACTGGCATAATGTCAGGATTTCTAATGCGATAATTATTTATCTTTTAAAGATGACTTTAGGCGTTAGGCCGTTAAGCAATGCAAGACGGGTACTGCCTTACAGTACGATATGTTATTTGAAGAGATGTTCTAAACCCGAAAGAGAATAATAAATGACGCTTTGACCAGATCGCGTTTTGACACGTCTAAGGTTAATAGACAACAAACACGTTGATTTGATAGGATTTGTTATTTTATAAACGCATATACAAACACAGAAAAACAAAATTACACGACCGGCTGATCGAGCAATCAGTTCACACAACACCAAATCAGAGATAACAACAACAACAATAACAATAACAGAGCAGTTATTAAGCAGCGATAGCAATAACAAAAATATGGAACGATACTCGAAGCTGTGACCTTTCTCTCTGATGCACTGGACCAGGTGGCCCCGGCATAAATCTTTACTTTTGGTATGTTATCCTCAAATGACAAAATGACATGATTTTGACTTTATCACCTTCACTTCCCCAATGATCTCTGTCGATGCCCTATGGACGCCACTGAAAATGAGGCCATTTACCTCCACCTATCAACCTTCTCTGACTTCCATTGCTCTTTGAGAATCAGTACATCTCCTTCCTTTCCATTCTCCTATGTTGTCTTCCCATCTCTTCCTTTGTCTTTTTCTTTTGCGGCTGCCTCTGTCTGTGCCTTGTTCAGATATTTGTTTGTTTGTTTGTTTGTTTTGGAAAAATTAACTCCTGTATATATTACAGAACTACTAGAATGTCTTATCAAAATCAAAATTTCTCACCGGAACATGATGAAGTTTACTTAAGCCATTTTAGCTAACCACTGACGATATCATACCATAACACTGAATATTCATTTTCAAAAGCCTTGAAAATGATTTGTGACATTAATGAAGAAGTGCAGTGATAGATTCAACAACGCTATAGCAAGACTGTTTATAGGGAGAAAAGCGCTAAACTACAAATGTCAATTATTTTTTATTATCAATTTTAAGTATCTTGGCTTCCACTTACAGCAAAATGAAAAACAAAGACTTCAATTAATTAATATCTCTTTGTTCACCTTATTACTTCTTATAGGTTTCTCTTGTGTTTGTCCAACAAAGAGTCTCCTTATTTCCCAAACTGCCGGTTGCTTTTGGCTTCTGGTTATTTGTTCTATATTAAATTTCTGGGTTTTGTTTTTAGAGAGATAGGCCTATATTCCCGCGGTCGCTATAATTGTGTCTTCTACTGGGGAAATCTATTCATGGCTAGTCATCAGTTGAGTTCTTTTGTCGTACCAATGTATGTGGGTATGTAATGTGTGTGTGTATGTGTGTGTGTGTGTGTGTGTTTGTCCATCTTTCATACGTTGTTTTAACGGTCTCAGCTTTTCTTACACCCCAGTACGCGTGTCAAGACAAATCAAATGTATTTTCGGAAACCCTGAAGCATTTGCTGGACAAGGACGTCATAACCTACTTACGACAGGAGTCCAGACTCTTGGGGATTCTTTAATTTACAAAAGGGATGCACAAAGCCTTCTCTTAGTGACCCATACACTGGAAGGCTAGATGTCAGACTTTTCCTTCCTAGGGACTTAGCCTAGAGAATGACTGAGTCATCGAACATAATTTCTGTTTTTCAAAAGATTTTCCCCTGCCCTGGGGCTCTGTATTGAGTGGTATCTGTGATGAAAGGTGGGTGACCCACCACTTAATCTGGGCATTCATCCCAGCATACTGGGAGTTTGCACTGTAGCCAGCTGCTACTTACGTGAGGAAATGAAAGACTATGGGATAGGGTAGTCAGAGCTAGACCTGTTTCTCAGTGCCAGGAGATGAAGCAAACTAGCACCCAAATGTTTATTACTGTTCGATTTTCTGGTCCTCTGTCAATAATGGCGATGGTGTTCTATGTCAATATGAAGGTGTTTGAGCGCATGCTGGAAACCAAGGCCTCCCTTCCATCTCTACAATTCTAGGTTGTCTAATGAGAAACGGGACCAAGTTTCATTAACTACCAATATAATACTGCATCAGAGTGATCAGGCCTGCATCCGGGAAACAGACTATCGAGGTAGCAATAGGATAGAATGACGACACGTGTCGTGTTTTACAATCACCATTCTAGAAAGCAATTTAGCCTGGGGTATAGATCTATAAGTAAATTCTGCATGCTCCCACATGCAGGCGGTGCAAGCCCGCCATCGGTGGCATGTTTCCCATGGAATGCCATCCTCGACGTTCCAGGGGTGACATCTCTTCTCTCTCTTCTTATTGCGCCTGTCTTCTGTCCCTCTATCTTTCCTCTCTTTTTCTTGACTTATAAACGTATCTTTCCGTGTTTGGCACAATATAGCCGTGATTGTGCTGATGTGCCGTTAAACCCCAAGACAAACAAACAAACTCTTTAGTATAATAAGAACTGACGATCACATGCACTTGTATTTAGAAGCACCAAGAGCTTGGACAATTACCATACAGTTCGGTTAAATGAACCAGGCACACATATTTTAGAAGAACCCTATCCACTCTGTATTACTACTGCTGTGATAACAAACTTTGGAAAAAGAAAGGCTTTTAATTGTTTATCTTCAAAGGCTGTATCTCATTGCCCATTTCCTCTTATAAAAGGTGCAAAATACGGCGTGAAGATCTGTCTCACACTGAACTAAAGTTACACTTAAGCAAAGACAAAAACTGTGGCACCAGCCATTCTGAATCTAACATAAAAAAACGTTAAAGAAACAGTTTCCCTGTGAATCTATGGACTTAGAACCTGATCTGAGGATGTTCATGGAATGATAATGGAGAGGGAGAAAAAACCAGATAAGAAAAATGGGGAAAAGAAAACAATAACGATGAAAATGAGGGCAGGGATGAGAACAAGAAGGAAGAAGAGAATAATAATGGTTGAATTTTTCTGAAGGAAATCAATAGCGGAAGAGGACACACACACACACACACACACACACACACACGTGCGCATCATACACACAAAATGAATGGAAAATCAATATGAGATGAAAAAAAAAAAAGAAAGAAACAGAAGGAAGACGACACAGTTGAAAGCAGAACAAAACTTGGGAGGGAGGAAGATTAAAAAGATAAGATAAAAAGGTAGAGGAAAATGGTGAGGGCTTGGAAAGGAAATAACTAAAAATATAGGACAGAGTGGAAGAAAAAAGAGATTGAAGAAATGAAAGACGGAAAATACAATGAGAAGAAGGGAAAAGGGAGAAGAAAGAGGAAAAGAAGAAGACGAAGAAAAAAACTAGAGAAAGGGTGGAAAACAAGTACGAAGTGAAAAAGAATATCTTCAGATCGTAACAACTGCCTTCTCCCAGCGGCATTCATTGTCTTTAGTTCATATTACTGGGCACATCAAACACCCATCAACACATACAGACACACGGACACACGTAAACAGCCACCATCTTACAGTTCGGCGTCCTGTTAAGCTGCCAAATTGAGAGAGCAAATCCTACTGGATGCTGTTGAACCTTTCGCGAATATGGGACCTGGCAATTTGCCGGGAACACTGAGATTGGAATTCTTTGGGCCTAAATGCTGTATAAGGGAAAGGATTTGCTGGCATTTAGTGTAGCTTTCTATTCTAATGTAATGTATGGCGCGAGTTACAGGTTTTTGACATATGGATATGAATGCATTTGTCGGCCACTGTTCAAACAATGGGCAAATTTGCAAAAACATTAGTGTGTGTGTGTGTGTGTGTGTGTGTGTGTGTGTGTGTGTTTCATTTTGAACCGTTTGGTGAGAAGTAAAGTTTAATAAAAGCAAACGGTTTAATAATAACAATGTATGTATTATATGACCAGTTGTAGTGTTCATTTGTGGAAGAGATTTTATTTTGAAATTTTAATAATTGATACTTTCAATTGTTTTTATATTGTGTATGTTCATTTATATTTTTCTGTGCTTGAAATAATGTTTTCTGTTTTAAAATATTTGTTTTGCTGATTGATAATTTGAAAAAGTGATTATGAATTATTTGATATTTTTTTTTAAGTAAGTGAGTGAGTGAATAAGTGATTGAGTGGGTGAGTGGGTGGGTGAGTGAGTATGTGAGTGAATAAGTGAATGAGTGAGTGTGTGAGAGAGTGAGTGAGTGAGTGAGTGGGTGAGTGGGTGGGTGAGTGAGGTGTGAGTGAGTGAGTGAATGAGTGAGTGAGTGAATAAGTGAATGAGTGAGTGAGTGAGTGGATAAGTGAGTGAACGAGTGACTGAGTGGGTGAATGGGTGGGTGAGTGAGTGTGTGAGTGAACAAGTGAGTGAGTGAGTGTGTGAGTTAGTGAGTGAGTGAATGAGTGAGTGAGTGAGTGAGTGAGTAAGTGAGTGAGTGAATGAGTGAGTGGGTAAGTGAGTGAATGAGTACTAAGTAAGTGAAAGTGAGTAAGAGAGTGGGTAGATGAATGGTATGTGAGCGAGTATTGGAGAAGTGAAGGAAGGACTGAATGAATAAATCAGTCAGCGAATGAGTGAGCGAAGTAATGAATGAGTGAATGGATGATCAATGGGTGAATGAGTGAGTAAGTGATTGAGTGAGTAAGTCAGTGAATAGTGAGTAAGCAAGTGTGACCTGAGTGCGAGTTGCAGATTGATTTTAGCAATGCATTAACAGATTTATTGATTTTCTAGTGATTCACTGTTCTATAAATGATTGATCAGTTGATGGACTGGTCGGGTGATTCATTACGTGATGGATGCTGATTTGAAGAATTAACGTTACTGATGTTTTTTGTTGTTTGGGTTCTTTTTCCTCGGTGGCCCTTGAAAGCCTAAGGCATTGCTTTCCTTTCTACCACTTATCAAATTGGCTGGATGATTGGCCGGGCGATCGATCGATCCATCGATCAATCAAGATCACAAGTGCAGTGTTTATTTAGCTCCTTGCAGTGGGAATTTCCCCACCTTAGTGTTTAAGATACTGTGTGCTCAAGCACAAGGATATTATCATTAGGATCGGTGTTTCTCATCAGATAGTATTTGAATTGACTGAAACAAGGACATGGCCTGGTTTCATACCGTTGTATACCAGTAGTTTTTTTTCTCTCAGTATTCAAGGGAGGACCTTTTGATAGAACAGAAAGAAACTTAGCTACATTACATTGCGTGCTGGGCATATTAAAACCTTTAATAGAAACAAGACATCCTTTTAATTATTTTAGGAATAAACTGGTGGTGTTTTTTTATTATTATTATTTTTGTATGTGTGTATGTTTCATTTTGTTTCGTTTTTTTTAAAGAAAAGCTTATACATGGAAATTTAACAAATGCATTTAAAAGTCGAGACGTGGAAATATCGTAATCTCTATTAGAAAATCCATTTTACTCAGCCTACCACACTTTTTAGCCACATTTCATACAAAATGACTTCAGTTCCAAGGAGGTGACTGTCATTCGCTAATAAAAATATCTATATGACAGTTACAACGGACAACACTGTGCATAGTTCCCAAGGAGGGAAGTAAAGAATAGATATGCCTAAGTACTATAACCGTTTATTTTTTTCTGTGCCTTGTTCAGGGGTCTCAATACTAGCGCCAGAGTCTGGTTTGGTCAATACTGAATAAAGTACGATTGTCAACGCTACCTAATGTGGCATCAGACAAACAAAGTACGAGGAGGATTTTTTTTTTGGGGGGGGGAATGCTGAAAAAGATCAAAGCAATGTAAAACTCAAAACTTGCTAACATTTTTTATTATTATTATTTTCTTAACCCCATGAATCTCAGTTAGCTTAATGCACAGTTTTTGTTTGCATTCGTTTTACAGCGAGGAAAGATCAATGCGAGTTTGACATGAGAACCGTCTCATTTGATGCAGTGTCCCCTGCATTGATTGCCTAGTGGCCTGACACCGTAATCTACATGCCAAATGAAATATCTGCTTTTACTATCTGGACAAGACAAATGAACAAGCTACAAGGACAGAACGATACAACATTTTTAAAATCTCATGAACGTTGCCACAATCTCAGAGCTGCAAAACACAGCAATAGGAGCAAGATCAACCACACTAGTCAACAACTTAAGAACATCATAGCTTTTTATAAACTGTAGCAGATTGGCTAAAGTCCAAATAACATCGGGACAACAGCAGTGTCGCAGTGAGTGAATGAGTGAGTAAGTGAATGAGTTGGTGGGTGAGTGAATAAGAGTGAGAGAGTAAGTGAGTGGGTAAGTGAGTGATTGAGTGAGTGAGTGAGTGAATGAGTGAGTGAGTGAGTGAGTGAGTGAGTGAGTGAGTGAGTGAGTGAATGAGTGAGTGAGTGAGCGAACAAATGGGTATGTGCATGAGTGAGTGAGTGAGTGGATGAATGAGGAATTGTGCGTGAGTGTGAGAGTGAGAGAGAGAAAGAGAAAGGAAGAATAGGTGGGTGGGTGAATGAGTGAATGAGTGGGTGAGTGAGTTGATGAGTGAGTGAATAAGTGAGTGAGAGAGTAAGTGGGTGGGTGAGTGAGTGAGTGAGTGAGTGAGTGAGTGAGTGAGTGAGTGAGTGAATGAGTGAGTGAGTGAGTGAGTGAATGCGTAAGTGAATGAGTGAATGAGTGAGTGAGTGGGTGAGTGGGTGAATGAATGAGTGAGTAAAGGAGTGAGTGGGTGGGTGAGTGATTGAGGCTGCAAGTGAGTGAGAGAATGAGGGAGGGAAAGAGAAAGGGAGGAAAAATAGGGTTATTCCTTCAACATTAGAGGGCAGCACTACATTTACAACAGATGTAAGCACGGACATTGGTAGCATCAGCCTTTCTTTCGTGCCGTTCTGCCGATGTCAAGTATAATCCACGTCGTTATGATACAAAACAGATAACAAACAGCATAACTGATAGAGCATAACCAGGAGCCTAGGTCTGAGATTTAATTTTTTTTTTTCGGTCTTGGTTTACCCTGGCCAGCTGAACGATGCCTACGTCCCTCCAAAACTTCATGATCAGACATACATGAATGCACATACATACATTCATACGTGCCAATGATACATATATTAAGACAGATATACATTCATATACATACAAACACATCCCAAAAACTAGGTAGGTCTAAGTTCACACACATCACAGCCACTTTATCTTGGCAGAGGTGTCTTTAAATTCTCATATCACACATTGCCGTAATCAAGGGGAATTGATCTAGCACACTCCTTTACCTCACATCTGGTGGGGATGAAAGGACCTCTGAGAGCAGCGGACCCAATCAATAATGAGAGAGAGAGAGAGAAAGAGGGAGAGAGGCAGAGAGGGCTATGCCATTTTGTGAGAGGCATTTTCCATATCGCCCCAGGAGTCTCTTCCAGCCCGGGGAATGCATATTAAGGGCAAAGACTGGGATATTATGGAAGGGACCTTTTTTTATTGTCTTTTACCAGAGCATTCAAACTGATCTCACAGAGCTTTCGCATTCTGGCAAGGAGCTCGGAAATCTGACTGTCTTTTCTTTTTTTTTTTTTTTTTATAGTGATGCGTAATATGAGAATTGTTCATGATAACGTGATTACGAATTCAATTTGACCAAACACGGAGTTCATATAATTATATCTTTATTTAAAAAAAGACAATTCAAGTTTTTAGTCGCCACTTATTTCTAATAACACGGATATCTTAGACTTGGCACACACATTCATCTTTTTTCCGGAATATGGATAAAATTTGATTCCATACTAATATTTTTGCTAGGCTGAGGGCAATGATCTATGAACAAGGAAAGACGGGTGATACTTCAGAATACCTTTCTACTTTAATACTTGATACTTAGTATCAACAAACCACAGCATCAACTGGAGAAAAAAAAAACAACAGAAGAGCGAAGATGAAATAAAAAAAAAAAGAAGAGCAGATCTTTCAACAACAAGGCTCCATTGATTACAAACATGAATGTAGTTTCAATACTGGTAAACACTGCAAATATTGGCCTATAAGCCTACTTGACTTTGTGACACCGAATCGAAGTTTAGTCAATGCCTTTGATCTAAGAAGAGATATGTGCACTTGTTTTGGTGGAAAGTGACATCTCTAGCAGCTTTTCCAGTTAAAAAGAAAGGGGCACGCATAACGCCACAGACACACAGATTTGTACACGATGTCTTGCGCCAACGAAAGGGGGGGAGGGACAAAAGGTAAAACAAAGAGGAGGGGTAGGCGGTGGGAGAGAGGGAGGGGGGGGGGGGGGGTAAGTGATGTGGTTAGGCTAGAGATTTTAGATAGAGATCCAGATAGAGATTCTCTCAATATCCTGCAAGATGAGGTCCCGTATCTGAAATGTCAGTCAATGATGGTGCTGTGATTCGACCCTGCCTTCCAATATCCAGATCTCCATCTCTGAGTGAAAGTGCTAACGCATCATCCGTCAAGCTAAAACAGGAGATAGTTAGTGGTATTTAAGATTATGGGAT
>JBCEWB010107467.1:0-11925 GCA_039654565.1 Peronia peronii | reverse complement strand
TTTTTACCTCCAAGGATCCTTTAGTATATGTGATGTACAGCACATTCGAAATGTGTCCGCTCCTATCTGAGAAGGCTAAACGTTGGGCTGCCTTGCAAAGGAGTCAGGAGACCTCTTGAGAAAATGCTGCCTCCAATCTCCCCCTTTCTCTTCTAGGAGTAAAACCCGCGACGTAAATATTTCGTCAAAGGAGCAGATGCCTGACCCCTTCGCCACGTCCCTTTCAGTAGAGTCCAAATTAATAATAATATGCTCTTACAAAGGCAAATCTAATGCAGATGAAGTGATGGACAGGCTCATTCCCCGTGTTATAAATTAATGGAAACCCACTACTGTGCAACTGTGCGCGAGACAGTTGCACACCATACTAGGCTTGAGCAGAAAAGGCTACCAAGCAAGGAGCCATTTTTTTTTTCAGCCAGCTAGATAGATAACTTTGCACAAACACGTATCATGGTGAGAAAAAAGAAAACATTTTCATCTTATTGTGTCTCAGCCTCATTATATATATATATATATATATACATATATATATTTAAAATCACAACAACACCACATTTACATTCAAGTTTTAATTGTGACAGAGCGCGTTAATTACTGTTGTAGCGGAAGGTACAAAAAGAGAGAAAGGCTCATAAGGAACAGTTTAAAGGGTGAGATCAATATTTTCTGACAGATAAGTCACACAGAAAAAATCTCTTGCTATCACATGAAATATCACATTTTTGACACTTTGTAATCAGTTTTTGGTCTTTCTTCCAGTGACAAGTATAATGTAGTTGTTGTTGTTGCCGTTTAATCATTGATGGTGTGTCACTTTTTTTTGTTTAGAATCTGGAATGGACTGACGTGTTTGTGATAATTGAGGGATAGATGGACGGGATTGTATTCTATTGTTTTGTATTGTTTTCTTTCTTTTTTTCTTGACCAAGACTGGAAAGGGTGACAGAGATGATTGCTTTAGAGTTAGTGATCATGTTGGAATTTGCAGGGCGTCTTTGTCAGTGGAAGCCATAATGATTCCTCTTCTTAGATTCTGATGGAATGGTGACTTCACTATCAATGCTATCATCGACACTTTCATGAGGGGGTCCATTCATCACCGCTTATGTCCCATGAAGTTTTGCCCTCAACATCAGAGATGGGGTTATTCTCAGTGGTGCTTGCATGAGTCAAAGAGATTTCTGTGACAGGTCAGACAGAGAGAAAGTCGCTCCAAAGTCCACAGTGATGTGACCCCCTCCCCCCGAAAAAACAAACAAACAAACAAACAAAAACTGCTGTTATCTTTTACATTACAGTAGGGTTATGACAATTCTGTCTGTTTAAAATGTATGGGTGATAATCGTCTAACCGTTGAGTAATAATACATTAAAGTTAAGGCCCTAATGGAATAAACATTTCTCAAGATTACTATACTGCACTGCAGTGATCTATATCATATCGTGCATGAAGGTATACATGAGAAAAATAAACCATTTGTCCGGCCTCATTGAAATTAAAGCTCTAGAAACATTTTCTTAGGTGACTAAGCATCGAGAAGTTGGAATGAGGGTTGATGCATTATCTTTCTTTCTCTCCCCGTCCCTCCCCGCAACTATTTCTCTCTCTCTCTTACCTATGGGGTTATCATATAACTTCAATCATAATAATCACAATCTCACTCTTTTAAAGTTTTCGAGTCTTTTTTCTCTCTATTCTGCATGGGTTTGTGATCATTGAATAAACACAAAATTTCATTACAAAACTGTCGCTTACTATACTATTCCATTTTGCAGCTTAAGTAAAGCCTGACGATAAAATCATTCACTATAAATATGGCAGTGTATCACTGGGAACTCTTTCTACCATCCATCAAAATCTCGCACGTCCCCACCTCTCCCCGCCGCCTTCTCTCTCTCTCTTTATCTATTTCTCTACCTATCTCTGTGTCTGGTTTTCTGTCTGTTTTTCTGTTTACCAACATTATTATGTATTTGTGTGTGTGTGAGTTCCAGTGTTCATAAACAGACAAAGAAAATTATATTTCAAATGAAGTTATTACATATTTGTACAGAGCAGTGAAACAACATCTCTGTCCTCACCGCTCCCCCCTCTCTCTCTCTTTCTCTCTTCCTCTCTCTCTCTCTCTCTCTCGAGAACACTCCATAAATATACTCTGCTGAAGGTTTATCCTCACAGCAGCCCGTAAATAGTTCAAGTGGTACAAAAAGAATAATAATAGAAATAATAACGTGATGGCCGGATAGTTCGACCTATTCCAGTTCTTGTCTGGAGTTTGAACCTGCAATTTCAGGGGTTCTGTTAAAAACAGGAGGAAGAAGAAAACGAAGGACCTAGAGGGTTAAAGAACGCAAATTATATTTTCATATATCGATCATAATGCTGTAACACAACTACTGGCATCATGACTCAACAACAATAACAATATCTTTCGCAATCACAACCTATCTCAACTACAGTTACAAAAACAACTACAACAGCAGCAGCAGTGTCGTCGTCGTCGCTGGCAGTGAAGTCCCAGAAGACAATGCTTGATGCGCCAGGTGAGTTTCTCCTGTTATTGCCTAGAGTTGCGAACAGCTCATTTCTCTACTGCCTGTTGGGTTTCTTCCTCCTCAGCTTGCCTGATTCCTATCTGCACCATTTGACGCTAGCAGTCGCGGTCGTCAGCGGCTTTTCTCCCAGTTATCAGGGTCAATATTGCGAACTTTCATGTCACGTTTGCAGACATCCTTGAACCTGAAAATGGGACTTCCTGTGCATTTGATACCAGTGGCGAGTTGATCGTAGAGTAAGTCCTTAGGAATCTGCCCATCATCCCTGTGCCTTACATGACCGAGCGAGCGTAGACGTCTCTGACTCAGTACATCGAATATGCTTGGGATTTCAGCTCTCGTTATGATGTCGTTGTGTAGTACTCGGTCCTGTCAGGTCAGGTGATGCCCAGAATGCGTTCGACACAGCGCATGTGGAAGGTATTCAGACATCGTTCCTGCCTTGCGTAGATGGTCATGTCTGGCTGCCGTACAGGAGAGTACTGAGGACTCAGGCCTGATACACACGCATCTTGGTATTCTCTATGAACTTTTTGTTATCCCATAGCCATTTGGAGAGTGTCACGAACTTTCTTCCTTTCTGGACGTTGGATGGGTATTAGTTGTGACATTGTAAGTGGTGATCAGGCGGTGAATGCAGACGAGATCACACAGCAACGGAGGAAATGAAAAACAGGAATCCTCACGTTGAAATGATGCAGAATATATTGTAGGTGCTTGGTAACAATACAAACTTCAGGGCATACTAACTCCGATGCATACAGCTCTCATTGCATTCTACTTCTTACTCTCTTCTCTTCCTCTCCGGCTGAGCCTTTTATAGACGTCAGCTAATCTCAAACTCTCTCGAAGCTTCAAGTCTCATAGTCTCGAACCACACCGAAGGTACTAGTAAATTATAGTAAACACCACTATTATCGGAACGCCCACATAGAACCGTTACGTAGTGCGCACACACATGACGTAATACATACACGACTACGACCATCCTGTACATGATGCTTAGAGAGTACCTCAGCTACGCTACGCTCATAACACACACTTGCATGGGCCCAGTGTATACAACGATGAACCGCCAAATATCGCCCGCAACACACACACGCGTGTACCCAGCATGTATAATCATGATTCGTTACAGACAGCTTGGCCTTAGTTGCTGCGGCTTTTCGTATCCACCGATTAATCTCTATGTTAAGTGAGAGGCTGGTAGAGATGGTCCACCTTAGGTATGTGGAGTCCTCTGTCACTTCCACGGTGTAGTTGTTCATGTCCAAATTCTTTGCAGGGATGAGCGAACCCGTCTATTATAAGTCGCTATTATGTCTCTTGAATACGTCAGACAAGCACTACATCGTCAGCACAGAGTATCTCTCTGATGAGGATCTGGGACACCTTGGTCTTGGTTCTCAGGAGGGCCAGGTTGAACAATTTTTCAACAGAGCATCAAAGTTACGTCTTACGAGAAGCTGGAGGTGTACTTCAGAAGCCTAAAACAAAAAAGATGCCGAAACATATCGGCGCGAGCACACACCATCTTTTACTCCGCTTGTGACGGAGAATTGTTCTGAGCAAGAGCCGTCGTATAAAACTGTGCACTTCATGTTATCTTGGAAGGAAGGGGGCGCAGTGGCTCTGTGGTTTCAGAGCGAAAACAACTCACGCCGATGAGGTTGCGGGTTCTGGCCGCCTCCAGGCTCGACTCGCGAGTCTTCCCATTAGGGGATGGAAGGACACGAAGATCGAAAAACATGCACTTTTTTCAGTGACTCAACGGTCACCTGGCTTCTTCTGGGTAGGGAAGCCCGATGTCTAACATTCTCGGATAGGGGCGAATATATTTCGGAGGTCCCGTATGTACGTTACGCACGTTCAAAATCGATGAAAGAGTAGGTTACGTGCCGCTGTCCGGGCAAAATTTCCAAATTCCAAATTTCTATCCACAAAAGTCTCAGCAAAATCAGGCAGCTTCTAAAAGCCGAGATAATCCTACTTTCTTGGGATTGAAAGGCTTGAGAAAGAAAAATCTTTTTAAAGAAAACCACCATGCTGTACAGTTGAGGAAAACAACCAATCACCTCCAGGAGATGTAAGACAGTACCTGGAGCCTGGTGAGGAGCATGCCAGGGAACAACTTCCCGATCATGCTGAGGATGGTGATCTCTCTGTAGTTTTTGCAGTCGCTGCGGTTAGCTTTGTTCTTATAGAGGGTCACACTGGAGACATCAGTCATGTCTTGGGAGACTGTACCTTCCCTCCTTCACAAGCAAAGCAGGTCGCACAGAAGCAGCGCCGACTTCCCACTCTTGATCAATTCAGATGGAATGCCATCACTTCCTGGTGCTTTTTCAATTGTTCACTGTATCAATCTCATGCATTATTGTACCTGCAAGTGAATGTCTTTGCATATTTTTTGGATAAAAAAATATATCTAATGGCACAGTCCTCTGACAGCTCATATTGCATTGGACAGAGGAAATTTTCAGCTTTAGAATGGTACCAAATTCATCTTTGTATCTCTTCACAGACTTGAGTTATTGGCAATTGAAGATACCAATCAATAATTTGTTTTACTTTATATATTTAACGTATTATTTCCATTAAAGTAAGCCTTTACATTGTTTTTCGGAATATTCATATCTAATCCAATCGCATTAGCCCCATATGGCTCAAATTCCATTCAACAGAAGAAAAATTCAGCTTTAGAATGATATCAAATTCACCTTCTTGCTCTTCACAAACTTTAGTTATCGGTAGTTGAGGTTTCAAAATACTTGCTATTTCACTCTATGTATTTAAATCTTTCTTTTCCTTGAAGTGACCATCATTACATTTTTTTGACATTTATCTAATGGCATTAGCTAATGGCTCAAACTGCTTTCGAAAGAGGACATTTTCAGGTTAAAAATGGTACCAAATTCCTCTTTGTATCTCTTTACAAACCGGAGCTTTTAGCAATTGAATATTCTGATGGCTAACTGTTTCACTCACGCATTCTTTCTCTTGAGGGGACTGTCTTTACATTGTTTTTCGGAATAA
The DNA here is from genome assembly GCA_039654565.1 of Peronia peronii. Classification (NCBI taxonomy): domain Eukaryota; kingdom Metazoa; phylum Mollusca; class Gastropoda; order Systellommatophora; family Onchidiidae; genus Peronia; species Peronia peronii. The sequence goes on along the minus strand of JBCEWB010107467.1, from coordinate 6,331 downwards.
AAATATTCAGAGACATTAGCCCTTGGTGGCTACAATTGAATTCGATAGAGGACATTATCAGTTTTAAAATAATACCAAAACCCTCTTTGTATCTCTACATAAACCCAAATTATTGGCAAGTTAAGACGCCGTTCAATAAATTTTTTACTTTATCCATTGAATGCATTCTTTTCCTTGAAGTGACAGTCGTTACATTGTTTAACGGATTATTAATATCTAATTGCATTAGCGACTGATGGCTTAATTGCATTCGACAGAGGACATATTCAGCTTTAAAATGATATCAGATTTATCTTTGTATCTCTTTAGAGACCCGAGTTATTGGCAATTTAGATGCCAATCAACTACTTTTTCATCTTTCCATTTGATGCATTATTCTCTTGAAGTGACTGTCTCTGTATACTTTGCCAGAATGTAAATATCAACTGCCACTATGGGCGCAAATTCCATTCTATGCAGAACATTTCAACTTTACAATGGTACCAAAATCATCTTTGTGTCTCTTCATAAACCTGTATAATTTTCAACAGAAGATGCCAATCAATCACTTTTTCACTATATCTATTTGATGCATTACTTCCCTTGAAGTGATTTTCTTTACATTGTTTTGTCGAATATGAATGTTTAATAGCATTAACACCCGATTTTTCAAATTGGATTCGATAGACGACATTTTCACCTTTAATGTCTTCACAAACCCGAATTATTGGCTATTGAAGATACCAATAACTAGGTATTTAATTTATAGATTTAAACCCTAGAAGTGGCTGTCTTCACATTTTTTTTCGGAATATAAATATCTAATAGCAATCCGTTTTTGTCTTCGCTTCAGCAGAGAGAATAACACACGTGTCGTATTTTGCTGTTAGTTCCACCATGCATTACTACATATATTGTTTTTCATGAATTTCGCTTCCACATTTTTCGTTTATTAGTAATGAAGAAAATAATTAAATTAAATGTAATGTAATGACGTAAATGGCATACAATAAAATAAAATAAAGTACTTAAAACACAATAGCACAAGCTTCGAAAGGTACTTTTGCATCTTTCGGGCTGCCATTATGAAACAATTTTCAGCCTATATGCAGTGCTATGCACCCGAAATTGGTATTTATCCGAACATGATTGTTTGAGTTATCTGAGGTTATTGAGAGAAATGGTATATTAACTAAAATAAATTGAACTGCATTAAACAAGAGATTGTAAAAAGAGATAAATTCATAGCAATGAGATATGAAAAAAATGATTCTTTCCTTCCTTCTTTTCTTCCGTCCTTCCGTCATTCTTTTCTTCCTTTCTTCCTCTTTTCCTTCCTTCCTCCCCTTCTTCCTTCCTTCCTTTTTTCCAGCCTTCCTTGCATTCTTGATTCACAAGAGGCTCTTGGGACTTTGCCTAAAGAAGTTAAGTAGTCCTTTGAGCCCAGAATCAGTCCACCTATATAATAGGACGTGTCTGCTGTAGATCTTAGGGACGAAAAACAGAATGAAAGTGGTCGTGGATTTTTTCAGCGCCTCCGAATCATCTCCGCCTTTTATCCACACTAGAAGAGAACCCACGTCTTTCGTGGGAGATTATTTAAATATAGGTCAAACCGATACTGTCCTGCGGGGATCGCTGTGGCTATGTGTTGACGTCTGCCTTATGGTGAAAACAACTCACGTCGGTGAGGTTGTGATCGGGATCGACTCCGAGATACCAGGAGGTTGAAAGACGTGCATAGAACTTAACGGGGTCGACTCGCAGGTAATCTCATTCGGGGATAAGATAACCCGAAAATAAAATACCTGCGTTTTTTCCGAGACTCAACTGCTCCCTGGCTTCCTCTGAGTGCGGAGGCTCGACGTCTAGCCTTCTCGGATAAGGGGGAATGTATTTCAGAGGTTCCGTATGTACGTTATGCACATTAAAGAAGCACTGGCAATTTTACATCAATGAACAGTAGCATGGCGTTGTCCGGACAAAATTTCCAAATTCCACATTTCTACCCACAAAAATTCTCAGCAAAACCAGGCAGCCACTTAAAGCCGAGATAATCCAACTTTCTAAGGATTCTTTCTTGAGAAAAACAACAACACTGCGCTGCGGACTTAAAGTGTATGGCAAAGTGTGCGCACCTTGTTGTTGATATTTTGGTTGATCAAACTGAATGTTACTCAAAGAAAACGTGTTTTGAACGCGCCATGCTATCAAACGTACAAGTCGAAACAAACACCGTAGAGAGTTTATTATTCAATAAAATTATCGCATTTTTAGAATAACGTCAAAGATAATACGTTTTTTCGGGTTTATTTACATAGAAACACAGATTCATATGCACCAATGTTGTGTGCCAAATGTCATATGGATCCATTCAGCAGTTTTCGAGTCCATAAGGCTATTGTAGGGTTTGTTGCAGATTTTTTAGTATAGATACGTTATTACGAGCCAGGGGCCAAGAAGTGGAGTGACTCTTATTATAGCAGTTGGTATAATATTTATATTAGTTTATTAACAACTCAGCTGTTTCCCGTTGTAAGATTTCCAGTGCTTTTTGGTTGGCAGCTATCTCATCCTTTTACAACATTTCCCATAGTTTTGTCTTTGTGCCAGATCTGTGTGTTGTTCCGATCGAAAACACTTTGCAGGCACAAATCGACGTCATGTCATTCAAAGGTTTTCTATGCCCTACAAAATGCCGTGAGGTTAGTACAGCTGAAAGTGGATAAAATATTTCATTGATTCAGTAAGATCACAAAGCCCCAGACGGAAAATCATACACGTAAAATCAGTATTCAATAAAGAGAATCGCTTTCCACATAAGCAATACCCACGCAGTAGTTGAATATGCAATGAAAAGTGGAATCTCATGTTGTGACTCTCATTCTCTTGTCGAGAACGGTTGTCCGGATCTTGTGTCGTTCAACAGGAGGCATTTTTTGCAGGACAAAATATCTCTTCTGTGTAAATTTACCACGATCATCTGGCAGTGCTGGGTGTGTCATCGAACTGGACAACTTTCCCGTGTGCCTCATGGCATCAAATATAACATAGTTGACCGTGGCTCTAGTCAGTGACATTGCACGTCCTTCTCTCGCGCCTACTCGGTGATGGAAAACCATCGCAACTAGTTGAAATCATTGCAGCGATGGAGAAAGCGATCAGTAGACAAGAAATATGTATCCTGACAATCGATCCGAGCATTTTCATTCTCCCTGAACATCCGGTCCGAATCTCTATGATGCTGAGCGAACCAAGTTAGGCCGGATGGCTTAAAAATAGTTCATTCTACAATTGTCTGAGTAGTATCAGCAAACAGCACACACGCCACTCTCGGCTGTATAACAACAACACCAACAACAACACCACCAACAACAACAACAACAACACCAACACCAACAACAACAACAACAACAACAAAAGGGTATGGATTTAACATTTCGCTGATGTAGACAATAGAACTGCAGAGAATACTAGGGGTGACTGTGCAACGCTGTGAATAGACGAGAACATGACTACAGAATAATCGTGTGGTGAAATAATTTTCTTCTCCGATAGACATTCTGAATGATTCCCAGCATGGCAAAATGTCATCTCTTCCCAATAAAATAATAATAATAATAATAATAATAATAATAATTATAAAGTAAAATAAAAAATGTAGACATGTAGTCGGCTGTAGAAAAAATAAGCATATAGAAATGTAGACCACTTTGCAGGCACTTCGAGCCGAGATAATCTTATTTTCTTAGAATTGAACGGCTTTTTAAAGGATGGCCGATAAGTCTCTACCCTTCCATGTACCTATTTAATTCGGCTAATGAGGAGTTTAAGGCAGCTATTGCCGCAGCATACTGGAACAATAATCAATGCTATGTGAAGGAAAAATGCCTCACAGAACGTGGCAGCGCATATTATTATGCAGCGAGGATGAAGGACAACATAAAGACATGCTAGATACATATAAGATACATGGACAGGTAGGGACGTACGGACTACTGTACATAATAATAATATTATTATTATAATAAAAAAAACAACGTAATAGCCGCAAACACACTCTGCAGAGTTAGGATTGCAGCTGGTGGCCGTTCCATTTTGAGCCAGTCATCTCGGATATGTTTTTCTGACTATCTTGACCAGTCCGTCAGCTCGAGTAGAAAAACTTACAAAGTATGGAAGGGTAGAGAACTAAACCGCTGACTTATCCAATGAGGATGTTTTTGATCAGCCCCACTACTACTTCCCTTTGCCAGACAAAGGGGGTGTTGAATAGTTTGTGTAAAGAACAAAATCACTTTTTTAAAATGTTATTTTGAAAGATTAATCACACACAGATACACACACACACACAAGCACATGCCCAGCACATATGCACGCACACATACACACTCACATGCGGGGGCCCGGGGTATATGTAAAGGCTATCTGCTCCCACCTGCATGCCCATGCTCGGATCCCTAGCCTCATTCACCAGATCAAGGTGTGGGCCAGACTATACTCTTCCCATATTTTGGTATTTATGGCAAGAATGAGTTGAGTAGTTACCGGCGAGAGCAGTAGCAGGCCAGGAGATTTATATTTATAGTGAATTTTCTCTTTTTCCAGAGTGAGTCTAAGTGGAATATCAGTAAAGCTGAGCCGCTTGGGACCGCGGCGGGAGGAAAGCCATCCCTATCCCGCGTTTTTCCAGCGACCAGCACTGGTTGTGACCCTCATGCCAAATCTGTCATATATTTACATGCGAGTGGGAAGGGCCGGAATACCCGTAAGACCCATTCAAAACCTACCTAGGGAGAAGTTAAGCTTAAGATCCCGCATGTATTGTCATGGAAGTGTTTATATGTCTCGCGGCCAGTTGCAATGAGACGTTAAGTCCCTGGGCACGAGCCGAGAAATTGGGCTTTGAAAGTGATGAGGGGGGTCAGATATCGATTTTTTTTTTCCAGAAATTGAAAGTACATTCATTTCTGAACAAGGAAATATCGGTCTTACCCTTGATTTAGAAGTATTTCTTCATTAAAATCGGGTTTTTTCCATGTATGTATGTAGATTTATGCGTTCGGCCGTTCATTTTTGTCGTCATTTTCCTGAACTTCAAGGGTCAGTAATCAACATGGGTACACATAGTATCCCAACATATTTGGTATCGTCGGAATGGTTGTCCTCTCTACTTTGACCCCGTTGGCTTAGTTTAGGAGCCAAAATCAAAAACAACCATTGAGAGCAGTTTTTATTTCGTAAACAAAGAGCAGAGGTTTTGCAACAAAGCTTATCAACGCGGTCTGTGAGTAGGTAGATCATGTCACATGATCCAAAAGAGCTCCACTTTCTCCCTCTTTGGACACTTCCGCTTCATTGTTTTAACTGGCCTCCTCTAATGTTTACATCAATTATGATCCATTGTTCATCAATGCCTCTTCAACACGCGATCGTGCGCAGTCTCTCCGCATTCGTAACGACAATTTTTATCATGGTAACCCGCGAAGAAACCATAACCAGCTCCTGAATTGATCCATCAGCGCCAGATTAGGCAATGAAAATGTTCAAGACTTGATAAAGGATTATTTTCTGACTGATAGTCTTCCACTGTTTGATTCCGAATGCGAATCTGATGATGAAATTGAAAATGAAAGAGATGACGAACTCGCCCACGTAGAACGTGAGGATGGTAAATCACAAATGGATTTTATCATTTTACATAAATTTTGATATACAATTAAAATTTTTTTCTGAGTCTTTCTTAATAATTAATTTCCTTTTAATCTCATCAGCAGGACGCTAGAAATCTCTAGATCTAGACAAGTGTAGAGCGATCTAGATCTAGACTAGATCTAGATCTAGGCAGTGTGTGGGATTATACTGACGGTGCATATTTTTAGATCTTTATTTCTATTTATCGTAATGAATCGTATTTCACTTCAGACATTTTAATATTTCCGTAAGTACCATAGTTTCATCTTTTTCCTCTTTTCAATCAATAACAGGTCAATACGCTGTCAATCTGTCGTCCTTGAAAAGGGAGTGGCACAGATACTGCCCTGAAATTTTTGTTACCAGGCCCGTGACAGACCTATGCTAGGTGTGCCAAAGCAACAACACCAAGATCCAAAGTTCCGCATGGATGACCACAGAGGTAAAGGCCGCTTTCATCCGACGACAGGACCAGCACCTCACCGATGTCACCCGAGAGCGGTCTTTTTACAATGTCCTGGTGGAGGATGCCAAGCGACTGGCAGGGGAGCTCGGGATCACCACACTTCAAGCTTCCACATCCAACAGCAGATCCATCACCATGCACTACAGTTTTGACTTCGCCCAACAAGTTCATCTCCCGAGCAACCCCCTCCAG